>JARJHM010000290.1:0-142500 GCA_033356055.1 Carex pumila | reverse complement strand
AATTCAACATCAGAAACGTCCATTCACTTCAAGATTAATTCATGATGAAGCTCCAATCTCAAAATCCGGTGCTTCTACGGCATGAGAGCAACTAGTATAGCATCATAACTAGGGGTGCAAACGGATCGGATACGGATCGGATAGTGGTAAAACCACATCCATATCCGCTTTTATTTTTCGGATACAGATACTGATCAGATATCGGATATCCGTAGATATATACATAAATATTTTCATAATATATATTAAATTATGAGAAGGGTTCAAATGCCTCCATTTTTAAATACTTTCATAATTTAAAATTTAAAACTTAAAAGTCAAAATAAAACCGTTAGAAATGATCTACATAATTTTATCTATGCACATGTAAAAAATTATGACATTTCAATTTTATTTTGATTGCCATCAGCTTGTAAAAAACACACTAATTTGGATGATTTTTAGACGTTGATGTTTTAACTTTTTGATTCACATAAAAACTAAACTGAAATGTAATATTTTTTTATGAGAACATAGAGAAAATAACATATATCACATCTAACAGTTTTATTTTGACTTTTAAGTTATTAAAGTTTTAAAAAATGGAGATATGATGAAGGCATAAAAAATTGAGGCATTTGAACCCTCCTCTTAAATTATATAGTATATATTACGGATAATTAAAAATCAAAACCATATCCTTATCTGTATCCGCACAGATATTCGGATATCGGATATCCGTATCAAATTTTCGGATACGGATCTGGATACGGTCGGATATTATCCGATCCGTTTGCACCCTATGGATATGTTTGTCCGATTCGGTTATTTCGATTTTGAAAATGATATGAAAACTAAAAAAAATTTTTTACAAAATGACCTACTTCTGAAAAAAGTCGGTAAAAATACCCTCTCTTCAAATTATTTGACAAAATAACCCTCTGAAACCCACCAATGTAAAAAAATTTCCTTCCCTCTATTTACTCCCACCCTTTTTCTTTATCTCTCTTGGCCTCCCGATCGAGTAACTTATTATGCCTTCTTTCTCTTGTTATTAATTTCTACGCTAAGAAGAATAAGGGTTGTGCCACCTCTCCGCCTATCTGATTCGCCTGTGCCCATCTACAGTTTTCGTCTCCTCTAATTCAACGCTGAAGTGTGCCCCTCTAACATTCTCCGCCTCTTCCAGTTCTAAGAGATTGAAGCGGGTGCCGCGACCCTCTCCGTCTCCTCGGATTCTACGTAAGTGTCTCTAGGTTTATATAATTCCATTATTCATCTAAACTAGATGTGAAACATTTTAATAGACGGAATCAGTATCGCTTTGAATTTTATGGTCTATGCAATACCATGTATGGGTCTTTGTTTCACTTTGAATTTTATTACAATTACGATCTACAAAATTGGTCATAAATATAAATAGTACCCTATTGGATATATATTTTGGGAGTGTTACTGTGTAGGGATAGGTGATCTTTTAACAATTTTTTTTTCTGATGCCTAAAAAATTTAGAAAAAAATGGTATTATGAAGCAGAAAATGGGATTTTGAATGCATTATGCCCAGTATAACACATGTTAATTTTAGATTGATTTCAAAATTTTAAATTAAGTACATGATGCATCTAAATTAGAATTGAAACAATTTAAACAGACAGTCAAGCTGGAGTTTATTATAATTACTAGATAATTTTTGTATGAAGTTGTCCTGTAATTTGTATTTGATATATTTCCATGTGATGTGGTTGGTTAATAATCTAATGAGAAGAAAAATCAAATATTACTAATTCTCTCAGCTCGAATTGCACATAGACCAGTGCATCGTTTATCTTCAGAAGAGCTTGATTAAATATATCCTTGTACTTCACTGTTATTCAAAATGCAAAGTTGAAATTGTAGTGGTAATTTACAATTGTATCCACTTAATGATGTTTATTTTGTTTTTGGTATCTGAGAGATCTGATTTTATCATTAAACCCAGCCCACCCAAGAAAGAAAAGACAAGAAATAAAATGTTGGATGATTTGCAAGCCCGCATTCTAATCAAATATTTGAACAAGATGAATAGGCAGCAACAAATTCAAACAAGACTCGAATATAGTCTATTTGAGGTTTTTTAAAAAGCAATAAATAAATAAAAATACCCAAGTCATAGGAAATTCACTTGGGTATTTAAAAAAAAATCAAAAATTTGGTTATTTTTAATAAAATATATCAGAAAATGGTTAAAAATAAAAATGTCGGTCTCATGGAAGCATATTGAATACTGTTAAAACAATTGTCATCTATAGACTTGTGACATATATTATGACTTACACTTTTACTAATAGCATTTGTTACTTGCAATATAAATACATGTTCAAAGAAAATATTTATTCCATGGTTTTGCAACTACATTTTTTGTTATCGTAAAAAATCAGGATTATAGGATGACTTTTGATTTGAATCAACATTTTGCAACTGCATTTTTCTGTATAATTCAATTTAAGTACTATGTAGACTTTCCAAAATTTGGTATAATGGCTTAAATACCTTTGTATATTAAGACTTGAAAAACTTAAATATTAAAACTTAAAAACATAGCGACCCCAATTAAAAATAGTTAGTTGAGAAACTTGACAGAAAATTGATAATGGAGCTGTTATCACGCTCCTAATTTATCATAGACACACACACATATAGATATATACAGGGGCGGACGCAGGATTTTTGTCAGGACGGGGCAATAATCGGATGCAAATAGCTTATCGGGTACAATTCAACATAACAAAAAAAATACCAATCAATATAATAAAAATCCTAAATTACTTGAAAAAAATCAACAATTCAACATTTTTGTTCAACTTGGCAGCCTCTGCCTTTGAATTCAAAAAAAATAAAAACATTTTGGTTCAACTAATTTTCGATATTTGGGATCAGCACCTATTTGGGCTCCGCTAATTTGTTTCGAGTTTATATTGGCTCCATTCTGTCTATTAGAATTCCAGAATGAGCTACAGGGGGCAATTTGAATTCCAGGGAGGGGCAGAGGTCCGAAAAACAGATTTTTAGCACTATTTTTTAAAATCCAACGGGGGGCAGCTGACCCCCCCTGTGCTACAATAGATCCGCCCCTGGATATATGTATGTATGTATGTATGTATGTATAGAGTGTGACTAATATGTTTGCATTTGAAACTTCGAACTAATTAAATAGCTCAATAAATTAGTTATATATTGAACTCGTAGAATACCAATTTTTACTATTTTTGGATTTATTTTTTTAATGATTTATGAAAGATGACAAAAAAATGACCTAAAATAGTGACAATTTTCTTTTATTTTTAGGTTATTTTTTGCCATCTTTCATAAATCATAAAAAATAGTAAAAAAAATTCAAAAATAGTAAAAATTGGTATTATACGAGGGGCAAGGCTAAGGTGCTATGGGTTGCATAGAGGGCTACGGTGCTACGGCTCAATATTTGAGTTTTCAAAATTTAAACCGTTCATCTTGTTCTCTATATTAATATGTGTTTGGAGACCAAATTTTACATTTTTTGAAAAAAAAATTTACTATTTTTTTAGATAGGTAGAAAATCAGTTGATCTAAAAAATTTTGCATCATTCAGATATTTAATTTTTTACCTATCAAAAAAATAGTAAAAAAATTCCAAAAAATATAAAATTTGGTCTCCAAATACATATTAATATGGAGAACAAGATGAACAATTCAGATCGACCGTTTGAATTTTGAAAACTCGAATATTGAGCCGTAGCATCGTAGCCCTCTATGCAACCCATAGCACCTTAGCCTTACCCTTATACGAGTTCAATATATAACCAATTTACTGAGCTATTTAGTTTGAAGTTTCCAATGTAATTTTTTGGAATTTGGACTGGTAGCACTTCGGCCGAAGTGCTACCAAAAGCATATTAGTCACACTCTGTATATATATACGTACATACAGTGTTTTAAAAAATGATTTTTTTCATGCATGCGGAAGGCTATTGCATACCGCATAAGCAATATGTGGATTCATATACGGATTTTAATGCGGATTTTAAAATAAAAATTCACGTGTGTGTGTATATATATATATGAGGAGGGATCAAGTTACAATAATTTTTGAGTTACAACAACCATTTTCTACATTTTCAAAGTCCAAATCGTCGATCCAAACCGTTAGATGTGATCTTCACAATAAAATGTGCTTCCAGATCAAATTTTACTATTTATTAAGATGGGTACAAAATTCAATGGTCTGAATTTGACTAGTTATTGTACCCATCTTAATAAATAGTAAAAATATTCCAAAAAATGTAAAATTTGGTCTCCAAGCACATTTTATTGTAGAGATCACATCTAACAGTTTGAATCGACGATTTGAACTTTAAAATGTAGAAAATAGTTGTTGTAACTTGATTTCTCCTATATATATATATATATAGGACGCGACTAATTTGCTGCCGGTGGTACTATCACTGTTTTTTTTATTTTCTGATGTTCAAACAACAAATCCAAACCGTTAGATGTTTAATCTATACTATAATCTACTTGGAGACCAAATTTTACATTTTTTGGTATTTTTTTACTATTTATTAAGCTGGTTTCAATGCTGCAGAAATTTACTGAAATCAGCAGTTTTCAAACCAGCTTAATAAATAGTAAAAAAATTCCAAAAAATGTAAAATTTGGTCTCCAAGTATATTATAATATAAATTAAATATCTAACGGTTTGGATTTGTTGTTTGGATACCAAAAAATAAATAAAACGCAGTAGCACCGCCGGCGGAAATGCTACCGGCAGCAAATTAGCCGAACCCTATATATATATATATATATATATATATATATATATATATATATATATATATATATATTCATATTCATAAAGTTGAATTTACTTTCACATAACCAACATGAAGTGTGTCTTATTGTATATAAAAAATACAATAATTTGGGATGGGATAGTAAAACTCTGCATAATGCATATGAATTTTTAATTACATGCACTGCATATTACGTTTTTAATCCACATATGCGGCTGCATGCTCAAAACTGCATCGAAGGGACTACATGACATTCTGAACACGGCTGTCGACTGCATAAGCATATGCGGCCACATTTTAAAACACTGTGTACATACACACACACACACACACACAATATATATATATATATATATATATATATATATATAGGTTGGCTAAGATCAAAAGTTCAAAACGTCGATCTGAACCGTTCAAGTCAATCTCTATATTAAAATATGCTTGGAGACAAAATTTTATATTTTTCTGAATTTTTTTACTATTTATTAAGCCACTTTGAAAATTGTTGATCCAACGGTGGCTTCTGATTTTACTATTTTGTTAAGCCACCGTTAGATCAGCGATTTTCAAAGTGGCTTAATAAATCGTAAAAAAATTCATAAAAATATAAAATTTGGTCTCCAAGCATATTTTAATATAGAGATTGACTTGAACAGTTCGGATCGACATTTTGAACTTTGAAAATTGAAAAACGAATTGGTAGCACCAAAGCTTAGGAACTACCACTTTGATCTTAACCAACCTCTCTCTCTCTCTCTCTCTCTTTATATATATATATATATAGAGAGAGAGAGAGAGAGAGAGACAAAGAGTGACTAATGTGCATTCGTATACATATGGCCCGATATGCATATGGTCCAAAGTTGAAATTTCAAAATCCAAAACATCAATCCGAACCGTTCATCTTGTTCTCCATATGTGCTTGGAGACCAAATTTTACATTTTTCTGAATTTTTTTACTATTTATTAAGCCACTTTGAAAATTGTTGATCCAAAGATGGCTTAACAAAACAGTAAAATCAGCAGCCACCGTTAGATCAGCAATTTTCAATGTGGCTTAATAAATAGTAAAAAAATTTAGAAAAATGTAAAATTTGGTCTCCAAGTACATATTAATATGGAAAACAAGATGAACGGTTCGAATTGATGTTTTAGATTTTAAAATTTCAAATTTGGACTATATGCATATCGGGCCATATGCATACGAATGCATGTTAGTATATATGTGTGTGTGTGTATATATGTGTACACACACATATATGGAGTGTTCAAATACTTTCATTTTTTGTACCTCCATCATATCTTCATTTTCAAAAACTTTAATAACTTAAAATTTAAAACTTAAAAATCAAAATAAAAAAATTAGATATGATCTACATCACTTTACTTCCCAAAACATGGTAGCATCTATATATATATATATATATATATATATATAGATTGTTAACAATAATAAAAGATGTGCCATTCTGAAGTCTAAACGTGAAAGAGGCAACCCCTCAGTTGTCGAAAGTTCATGGCTATATAACTATACAAGGACAAAATGAAATGAAAAACTACACATTTTGTCACATGTTGCTATACTTCTGCCTAGTTTCTTGCAAGCTAGTGGGTCTTATTTAAAATAAGCTCTCACATTATAATTAATTGATCCATTCAACCTAGCCATGCAACAACACATAAAAGAAAAAACTTTTTTTTTTTAAATACTTAGATAATATAAAAAATATATATTCACATTTTTTTAGAGCTGTGTTTGTTCAGAATAACAAAATTAATATAAATAACTGTTTAGATAGATAAAATAGAAACTTCTTACGGCCCGCTAGAAAATTATTGCGGCCACAGCAAACTTAAATAGAGCAAATTTGACCTGGAAAAAATTCTTGCGACCAAAACATAAATTTCGTTTCCTGAATTTCTTCGACTTGCTTTTCTTTTTCTTTTTTCAACCAGGTCCATAAAATCTTGGGGAACTTGCTAGGGTGCAAACGGATAGGATATTATCCATTCCGTATCTTGATTAGTATCCGAAATTAGATACAGATATTCAATATCCGAATATCTATGTGGATACGGATACATATATATATAATTTAATTTTTAATTATTTATATCCGAATAATTAGATATATGTCATATAGTTTAATATATAATATGAAAAAAATTATGTTATTCACCTTTATAATTAACAGATATAGGTATCTATATCCATCTAATATCAGTATCCGTATCCGATCTGATCCATTTGCCCCCCCTACTTTTAGCGACCATTTGCGCACCTCCTGTATCAGTGGGGAAAGTCAAATAAGAGTGATCAACAATTGACCAAGTCAAATGTATTGCTGTTAATCAAGCATATAAATAGGGTGTACTTGTACAAAGGAATCAAGCAACGAAAAATACAATTGAACTCATTAATTTCCTCAGTCTTTATTCATCTTCTCTCTGTGTCTAGTTCAGTACATATATATATCTTTAGTGTACCTATCGAAACTTCACTGGTTAAAATTGTTCCATTTGAGGTTTAGAGGGGAAGTTCAAACCGGTTCAGTAGAAATCGCAAGCTAATTAAGTGGTAAGTGTTTTCTTTTTTTTTTAATCTTTTCATCTCATACCTGGCAGCTAACCTAAATCAATTCGATCTAAGAGATTGTTTGTACCGTTTTTTCTGTAATTTACATTTATTTATTTTGAGAGACTAGTTCGGTCCTTGTACGTCCTATGTAGTATGTACATTGCAATTTCCTGTGGTCATTTATATTCATCAGATGTATTGGTACTTTTATTTTGGGCATCATAATTGAGTTTCTGCTCTAAATATTAACTTTCTTGGCCTTCAATATTTCTAGATCGATCTGGGAGAAACCACTCAGAGAAGTACATAGAAAGAAGAGATCGTTACAAAAATGACGCCTCATCAACAGGATTTATTCGAGGTGTCTGGGCCTAAATATCTTACATCTGTTAATTGGTGAGTTGTTATTTCATCCATATATTATTTAGAATGCAGACATTTTTCATTATTTCAGATGCATGTAGTCCTTTCATCCATAAATTATTTGGAGGGATTTTGAAATTTGAGCTTCACTTGTTTCCGGCAAATGTTCCTGATTCAACCAATTTAACCTTTCAAACATGAAACAAATATGTTCATTTTTCTGCATTAATAGTTACATGTTTCACTTAATTTAATTCTCTAACACACAATCTTAACTCACTGATAAACTAAACAGGAGCTGTCCACATGATCAGAGAGTAGTTGTCGCATCTCTGGTGAAAGCGTCATACATCGTAGCGAAGGACGGAGTGCTCGCGCCAGCTTGGTGGCAGCATTTCCATTTTGATCGCATAAGGGTGCTCAGTGATGACTTTGATGACTCAATCATTATTGGTTGCATTTATGAGTTCAAGCCACCTTTTTCTCGACACCCCTCTGCACCAAGATTCATTGTCGCTTTAAGAGGCACAATTCCGGATGTAATACATGGTATTCGAGATTTAGTGCTGGACTTACGTGTGATCTTTGGCGGCATCAACAAGAGCACACGTTGCAAGACTGTTCTAGTTGTTGTCAAAGAACTACTATTGATTTATAAACCCACAGACATTTGGCTCGCTGGTCACTCTCTAGGCGCTTCAATCGCGACTGTTATTGGGAAACACTACGCAACGACCGAAGATATTTACCTCCAGACATTCCTCTTCAACCCGCCTTTCCCCTCGATCTCTCTCGATTTGTTCCCAGGTGGCTACGATAACTTAAAATTGGGTCTGCACGTTTCTAAGACCATTTTAAAGGGGGGAGTTTCAAGTCTTATGCAAAACCAACACAAGAAATCACACGAGGAATTTTTAAAGTTGGCCACATGGACTCCGAACCTATTTGTGAACCCACAGGACCTGATCTCAACATCATATATACAGTATTTCGAACGACGGAAGAAAGCAGAAGGTACGATAATAGGATGTCTCGAGCAACTGGCAACTCGTACCTCTTTCAGGGGAATTTGTGGTGATGTTCTTGGTCAGGGATCAGAGATGCCACACCTGCTTCCATCAGCTAGATTAGCAGTGAACCTCAAAAAGTGTCATATATATAACTTGAAAGAGTCCCATGGGATTCATCAATGGTGGCAGCAAAATTTATCTTTGAAATTTGATGATCATCATTATCAGCCTAAAAAATGTTGATATCTTTTATTTCACAATTTTTTAAGCGATTACTCGAAATCAACATATCATTTTTCATTACATGCATGGAAAGAGAGATGCACAAGAATTGTTAGAAAAGACGTGCAACAACAAGCTGAACTACTGCAGCAGGTCCTTCTACAGTGGAACAAGTCACAAACATATAGAAACACATTCAATTAATACTCAGATTTAGCTATATGTTTCTTCTTTTTTAATAATGTTGTATTTTCTATTAGTTTACCTTTTCTTTTTCTTTTTCTTGTTTTTTGGCTCACATGTATGAACCATCTTTGTTATTCATTAGGTTTGTACTTCCCCTAATTGTAACTGCTACTGATATCAATCAAATATGGGCAAAGCCCCTATTTTTCCTAAAAAAAAAATGAACAAAAAAAAGATATCATTTTGTCTATGTATGTATATGTACGTGTCTGTGTATGTGTGCATGCACATGTTTGTGTGCACGCATCTGTGTTATTGACATGAAAAATCTAGTAAGCGATCTGATTAATGAGTATCTATTGCTATAAGTTCTTAGGTTTGTTAGGGATGAACTTTAATTACAGTTATGCATCATTTTTATCATAAATTAATATAAGTTTCATTTTGTGTCGTTTGATAGCCCTCTTTTCCTCCTTGCCACATTGGATGGATTGAATTGTTCGTCTGGACTAAAATGCATGAGGTATATATAACTGCACAATTAGCAATTGGATCAAATAGATAAAATTAATATCATGTTATAGAGAATATAATAGGAGGATCATAGATAGCTCCAGTTCTGAAGTAATGGAGACCACAATCAACAAGACTCAACACAACAACCAGATAACTGAAGATTAGTTTCATACGAGTTAGTTAGACAATAGATAAATACTGTTAGACAGATTGTAATCGGTTAGAAAAATACTGTTAGATAAACAGATTCTAATCAGAGATAGAAGGATGGATTACTCCTCCATATAAAGAGGTCACTGTACATGTTGCAATACAAGAAATACAATTCAATTTCTCTCTTTCTAAAATCCTTTATTATAGCTCCAGCATAACACTTTTCAGTTGAGCAAAAATATTGAAATGAAATTGAGCATGGGCCATCCAAGCCTCCATCGCCGGTTGAACTTCAAGTGAAAATTTTGGTTCTGGATATGCGAAGTTGAGCATGGACCAGCCAAGCCTTCATTTTCTCTGTTAATCCAAAACAAACAACAAGGAAGGTACAAAACTTGTCACAGAAGCAGGAATGATCAGAATGTGCAATTAGCGCACATACTGGCAAATCAAGGAAGGGAGAAAGGATGGGACAAGGAAGGTGATAGCTTACCGGATCTTCAATGTATTTATGTTCAGTAGATACTAGGAGGTTTGGCTGTGGACCTACAGGTCATGTAAGAAACCAAAAAAAAAAAAAAAAAGATTCTCTTTTGAGTTAATGCAGAGGATACGAATTAGATTAAGCCGGGGCCCGGTGGAGAATCTTGGAACCTTTTATCCGAAAAAGGAATCTTTGAACCAGGTTAAATTTTTTCTTTGGGATTTCTTCTTACTTTCCAAATATAGAAATTATGGTCCTCTCCAATCATAAGAATATCACTGGAGGAGTCAAAGCATATCTAGACTGTTCATTGAAAACTGCACGGTTCAGATATAAGATTAATGCCTCAGGGGTAGATCGGACATATAGGATGCAGTTAATCTGGACTGTCTATTTGGTATCAATGGTACAGATCTTCTTGGGCTATTCAAGGGAAACCATGCAATTATAGAAGACCGACACCAATTTCTATTTCCGTCCCTCCCCTTTCACCTGCTATATATATATATATCCCGGTTCTTTTACTCTAATCAAATTTTCCGAACATTTCCAAATTTGGGGTAAGTTCACGCGCCCGGAAGAAAATTTGGGGAAATTGTCAGGATCGATATTACTATATGAGGAGAACTTTCAAGAACCCAAAGAATCAGTGCCACACTGCTGTTATGGGGCGACAAAGATCAAATGCTTCATCTGATTTGGATGAGGAGAGAGCCAGGAAAAGGATTAGGGTTTATGACAAGGATCGGATTGGGTCAGCGATGGAACGTAAGAAAGAAGATAGAAGGGATGATCCAAGACATGGTCGTGTGGTTGATTTAAACAAGGGAATGAATTTGAGGCATGGAATTTCTGGTGGCCAGCGGTACAAGGAGGGAAAAGAGAGGGTCAGCAAAAGGTACAAGGATGAAAGAGGTATGTATTAGCATGGATCAATAATTTTGTCATCAAGATTTTCAATTTCTCTGCCAGTTTCTCAAAAAGATTTTCAATTTAGCCGCTTTAGGGTTTTGGTTTCATTTATTACCATTTTGTCAATCTGGAAAAGGGTTATTACTTATTAGCATGTAATATTCCTGGTATCTCATCAGGCCTCATGGAATATACAAGGTCAGGATTGTCTTGATTTTGAATTCCTACAGAACTTTTACTGTTTATAGGATTTTATCTGAATTCAATGTGGTTAGGCAGTTATAATCTTATAATAGTCTTCTTGTTCTATGTTTCAGACATCAAATTGAAATAGTAAATAAAAGATATTACTTTGTGTTAACTTATCCATGTAAATGTGATTTGCGAAACAAACAACCGAATGAGTTGACATGAACCAAGCAAATTTAAGTTTGGTACAGATTTAAATAGGAGTTGGTTGTTCTACCTACCAATCTTAAAATATAATTACGGAAAATAGAACATAACTTATTGTCTATTATCTTATAATCTGCAGTTAGAGAGCCAGTCAATAGAAGCAGAGGACTCTCAAGCTACAAGGAGAGCAGTGGGACAAACAGGTACAAATATGGGAAATATCACGATCAAAGGCCTAAAAGGAAACACCAAGACAGCTCAACATACGAGCATGAGAGGTACACCCGTGAGCACTGGTACAAGGACGAGAAACACTGTGACAGTTACCGGGATGGAGTTCAGAGAGAGAAACATTACAACAGAGGAGATCATAAATATGTTAATGAGAGAAAAAGTACCAAGTCTGGAGGTGAAGATTGTAGAGGAGCAAAAAGGCTGTATGCTGATATTGGGAATTCTGCTGATTTGAAGGGCATTTCAAAAGTGATGCGCGGGGAGTTGGATAAGCATGTGCCAAGACATGGTCATAGAAAAGTCGAGTACCTGTCAAGTGATAACTTCCAGAAAAGGGTGTCTAATTCTGAGTCTATATTTGGGCAAATCAGGTATTCAAATTTGATTTTTTTTTTTTTCTAGCTTAGCAGTAATATTTCTGTGCTTCTTTCAATGAATACTTTTTTTTTTGAGAAAAACCATGGGTCACGCACGCCCCTTTCAATGAATACTTGTTAACTGGTATAAGTTACTTTGAACCCCTCGTAAATATCAAATCTCAAATTCCCTGCCTAAAGGTATCTATTTTCGTAAGGGACCTAATGCCCATGTTTAGTATTATATCATGATCCATGACCTATTTTTTCATTAATAATCTGAAAATTCAAAATTCAAATGGTATGTGCGAACTATTGATCATGTCCTATCTTAAAGAGTAATGTGAAAACATTTATGAATACATAGAAAATCCACATATCCTATTTAATCATAATAATGAACCCATTAATTTTACGGCTTCTTGGTCTGGTATAAAACTTGGTCAGTTCTACAATTTTTGACGTGAATGCATTATTCTCGAGATAGAACAATGTCAGGGGTCACATTTTTTATGTTTAGAAGAATTTTGGATTTTGAATTATTACTGAAAGATCTCAGTCAAGTCATGATGGAGTACCAAGACCATGGGCACTGTATCCCTCCTCAAATATCACATGTACATCTCTTCCCAAGTTTCTTGAGAAAATAACCAAATAATTCTTTTGTCGTTTGCATAATGGAGTAATAGTTATGTGCACCTTTCATGCAAAGGGTGAAACATACTGTTGGATTTCTTGGTACATACACAACAGTTGTTATGCTTTCTTTAAAATATTCCAAACATCTCCAGAGCAACTCTATCAATCCTGTATGAGCAAGCCTTCCTTACCAGCATGGTAGGATTTGTTGTTTACCAGTCTGCAGTCCCTCATACCAGCCGGCGGTCCATACGAGTCAGAAAAGATCCGTACCAGTACCATGGTTCCTACCAGAAATTGTGCATGCCTTTCAAAAGGCACATTCTTAGAATGCTTGACATCGTTTGATACTTTCCCTTTGATAGTAACAACAATCTGAGAGAAGAAGATCTTCTCAGTACTCTGAGATATTCCCAGCCGTGGTTCCCTGAAACTAAGGATAATATGATGGAAAACCTGACTTGTTCCAGCCGACCTTCTGCGCCTGACACTCTCTTAAATAATAATAGCTGGAATAAAAACGAGGATGTTCCTTTTCAGTACTGGGGCCCTCAGTGGCTGGGATATCAAGATGGAAATAGTACATTCTGCAATTATGGAGGCTGGGAGCACAATAATGAGAATGATTTGTGTAGTAAGACGATCAACGTCGTGCTTTGGCCTTCTCCAGTACCCTGTATCAGCACACACTGGCCTCTTCAGCTCCCCCGGCCAGCTGGATTTCGTTCAATATTTCAGCAATGGCCTTTTGACGTGAGATCAGAAATCCCTGAATGGAATCCCACTCAAGTTGCTTATAACTCTGTTACCATACGAGAAATGAGTCCATCTGAAGAGAAGACAGCGGATGAACTTAAACCTACGACATCAGCAAATTTAGGAGAAGAGCTAACAGTAACAGATGCTTGTGCCAACACTAACAAGATGGAAGTCAAAGGGAACAATGGAGAGAAGCTAAGCATTGAAGTCTGTCTGGAGAAATCTGCAAACTCTGACAAGAAACAGATTGGAGCAGTAGTATCGAGTGATATGATTCTTAACTGAGCTCACTCCAATTGAAGCAGAAATTGAAGACTACGTTGGTGAATTTGATGTGGTGCATGTCCAGTAAAATGTTGTTTTTGCATCTAGTGTCAGGCGAGAGCAGTATTACTTGATTGAAAAGTTGGCTTAAGCCATCAGATGCCTTGTGAAATTTTAACTTCTGAAGTTTATCTTATATTATGCATAGACACATTGGTTAATTTTTGGTAGCATGCTTTTATTGTCATTGCCTTCTCTTTTTCTTTCTTTATTTTGTTCTTAGCTATTCAATTTATTTATTTTTCATTCACCGAGTGCTGCCCTGTTGTATATATAATTGGTTATTTATCATTTCCTCACCGCTGTACCAGTATCTATATGAGGATAGTACAATATTTGTCTGTTTCAATATACCCCTCAGAAGTCAGATATCACACTTGATGGAGTACTAGTAGCAGCCATAATATTTAGGGCTAGCTTGTTTGTTTTAATTTGGTATTTAAGTTGAATTGATATGTGTTGATGTGATTGTGTTGTTTATTTGAGATAGGGTAGTGCTGATGAACTACTTAATGTTTATATATTTCATATTTGGTCCAGCAAATGGTTTTGTGAAGGTTGTGGGTACTATAACACAACTGATTCTGGTTTGTAATCCGAACAAGTTTCTTTAATAAAAAACTATCAATAGCCTTTTATCAAAAAGAAATAAAAATAAATAAATAAAGCCATAAACGTAATTTTTGCATTGTGGCCACAACACAATTGTAAGTGCCACAAATTAAGTTATAGTAGAGAAATCTTTTATCCAAAAAAAAGAGATAAAGCAAGGTCAGAAACCATTAAATTCGAAATCAATCAAACGAAATTAAGATATTCATGCTACTTAACAAGCAGGGGCTAGACTCTGAGCCATCTTCACACACCTGTGAATTTCTGCTTTAGAGTGAGAGCTTCTCTTCCGACGAGATTGTGGGATATGAATTGCATGGTGATGCGATAAAATTCATGGAAGGAGAGCAATTGAAACATTTTAAATTATATTAAGTAGCTAGGACGCCACAAGTATTGCATAGTGACTCTGTCTTTGTTTAGTTTTTGACTATAATTATCTTTTTTCATTCTTATCTGAATCTGTATATCAATTTATTTAATAAAATTATATGGAATGCATATTTTCCTTTAAAAAAGAAAAACGGCTCTTTCTCTCTTCTTCTTGCTCTTTCTCTTCTGCTGCTCCTCTTCTTTAATTCCTTTCCTCTTCTTCTAATTTCAGAAGAGACGATTTTCCTGAATTCCATTTGAAAGCAGAAAAGGAACTTTGTTAAACGAGTAGAACTAGGGTGTTCTTAAAGTTCACCAAGAGGCTTGGTGAACTCAAGTCTAAAACACATTGAATCAGTTTTAAATGATGAAATTGAACCGTTGAAATCCACCTACCTTACGAGTGATGGGTCTATATGTAAACAAATTTAATTTTAAAATTAATTTTGCATAGAGTCAAGTGGTCAAAAAAGATTTAATAAATGAATGCATTAAAATTAATTTATTATCCTTCTAATTTTGACCGCTTGACTTTATATTAAATTAATTCGAACGTTTAAAATTTTTATATATAGATACATCACTCGCAAGATAAACGGATTTCAACGGTCCAAATTTGTCATTTGAAGCCAGTTTGATTGATTTTAGACTTGAGTTCACCAAAACTTAAGAACACCCTAATTCCACTCTTGTTAAACAAGGTATATTCACCGTATAATTAATATGAATTTTTTGCGCTTGGGTTTTGGACATGCACTTTTTTAATTCAAAACCATTACCATTATGCATATAATAGATAAACTCTCTTAAACAATACTTGAGGAACTGATTAAACTTCTTATAGGAAATAAAAATAAAATGTCAAAGAAAAGATAATTACTGGAGGTCTTATGCAATTTACTACATTGCTGGTCAAAGAAACTAAACATCATCCCTCTCTACAATTTTTAACCTTCGATTTCAGTTCCAAGTATAAATTATATCAACTGTTCACAAAGCAGGTGAATTGTTTTTCCTTCCCCACTTTTGTAATCGCTTATGTTTAATTAGTTTAGCGAGTAAAAACTAAAAACATTATTTCTCCTCCTAGACCAAATCCAATAGATATGTATACCTGTACTAATAGGGGTGCAAACGGATCGGATAGTGATAAAACCATATCCGTATCTGCTTTTATTTTTCGGATACGAATACATATCGAATATTTGACAAATACAGATCAGATATTGGATATCCGTAAATACATACATAAATATTTTCATAATATATATTAAATTATATAGTATATATCTACTATTCGGCGGATAATTAAAATTCAAAACCATATCCGTATCTAATTTTTGGATATTATCCGATCCGTTTGCACCCCCATGTACCATGGCATGCATTTTTTTCTTACTGCTTTCATTATTTTTTTTGTTTTAAAAAAGGACCAATCAATTCCTGCTTTGAATTTAAAGCAAACTGAAAGCATGAAGATAAATATTGTATATATATGCTTTTGTTATACAGTTTCTGCCTCATACCTGTACCATACATATTTGTTATCTCTATTACTTAATGGTTTGGCATTCATATCTAAGAGTCCGGTATACTAAAGCATGTTCTGCGATTAGCCTAAGATAACACTGACAAAATAAAATTGCTAAGCAGTACTATTGGAAGCTAACAAGTACAAACTATATTAAACCCTTGCCTTGAACCTGTTGTACGGTTATTTTCTTTAATTAAAAAAAAAAAAGAAAAAAATCACAGAGGACAGAAAATGAAGCTTATTATTAACTATAAGGAAACCTTCATAACCTATGTACGACCTCCGTGGCTTATTCAGGCCTGAAAATTGCAACACAAAGAAGACAATTAAACTAAAGCAACTTAAACTCTGTACAAGAAGGCAACAATAGTTTTAAGGGAACCTTCTACCTGATACTAGTGAATAAAGCAGACCCATTATGATACAAAAAAGGTTTACAACTTGGATCTCTTGAGGAGTCTCAGTTTTAACTCCTCTGCAACAGCATCAATAAACTCTGTGGTGTTTAGGTACTCTTTCTGATTAACCCTGCAAATCATACAAGAGAGGATATTCATAATGTACTAAATGGAAAACCAGTTGTTAAAGATACTAAAAGAATGAATGGCATCATATACATATTTATCATTTTTTGCTTAATTGTTTTGAGCACACCCTTCCCCCCCCCCCCCCCCGCCCCCCCAAGAGATACTTAGAGAATGTACCTAATTATACCTAATTAGTTATTAGATTATGTACCCAGCCACTGTAATAACAAAACAACTATTTCTTTTCTTTTCTTTCCTTTATGAGTGAAAAGTTTATGACACTTGCTGCAATACCCTTGAAATTTTTTTTAAAATAATTATGTAACAGAAAATTTGTCCAATGCTTCAGTTTTTACGTACACTGAACTGCACATGTGCTAAAAAAACAATAAAAAGAACATAAGAAAGGATTCAAGGTATCAAAATGAACAGTCCATAATTTTTCTTTTCTGACGGAGCTATCTGTAACCAAAAAAGTTAAAAGTGACATGGAAAAATAAATATATTATATGGCATTACTTTGATCCATGGATGAGAATAGCAAGATCCTTGGTCATTTTTCCTGATTCGACCACTCCAACACAGGCCCTCTCAAGAGCTTCAGTGAAACCAAGCAATCTCATGTTGTTATCTAGCTTTGCCCTGTATTTAAAAATTATTTTAACTCCAACCAACCTTGCATTAAGAGTTTTACTCTCAGATCTTTCAGTCTACTTTGATATTAAATATGCACAAAGAATACCTATGTGAGAGTCCTCTGGTCCATGCAAAAATAGAAGCAATGCTGTTTGTGCTGGTTTGGCCACCTTTCTGATGTACCCGAAAGTGGCGTGTGACAGTACCATGTGCAGCTTCAGATTCAATTGTTTTTCCATCAGGGCAAATCTGTAATTGACAAAAGGGAAAACAGAAAACTCAAAAAAGTACATCCAAAAATTTGCAGTACCCAAGTACTTTTGTAGTTCTTCAACATATTTAACAAGATTACCAATTTAACCAGATTCAAATGACCTTTCAATAAAAAAATAGAATGAAATGAAGAGGTACCAATACTGATGTCATTAGTCCCAAAGATCCAAAACCTGTAAGAAGTCAGTACACTCATAAGTAACTTCTTTCTTTAATCTTTTTGTCTTGGTTCAAAGTAACTACAGTTGAGAATCTAGAGATTAAGAGAATGGATCCCATTGCAAGGTATACCAAAATTATTCGAAAAATAACATAGAAATTTATTTGTATTTGCAACTAACTGGTCCATCTTAATCTATGTTAATAAAAAACATGCAAAACAGGAACCCAAAATCTAACACAATTGACTCGATTTTCATTCAATTTGTGCTCAGCAAAACAAAAATGCAAGTAGAATTAATGGACAAATTTGTGAATTTGTAAAGGCTTATGCTTATTCATAACACTAAGCTATCAAACATCACCAAAATGATGGGTGTCAGTTGCAAATGTAAGAAATATTGGGTGCTATATGCAGATACAAGAAAACATCAAGTGTAATTTGCAAAAGAAACCAAAATGAATTCTAAATCATATCTAGAACCTTGCGCCAAGAAGTCACTCTGTACATCTCCATCATAATTCTTGCAAGCCCACACATAGCCACCATCACTTTTCATTGCATAAGCAACCATATCATCTATAAGGCGATGTTCATACCTTAAAACAAAAAAAAGGGAGAAAAATTAAAAAGAAATATAAATCAGCCTATTTTAAAGCCTAGACGATAGATAATTATGTGATTTCGATAACACAAACATTGATCCAACCTTATCCGACCCTCTTAAGAATGTTCATGCAGAATGCTATGTCCAATTTAGGTCAAGCATGGGTTGGTCAGAGGTGGGGTACAGTTGCAGGCTAACAATTAAAAACTGACAAATTTATTCAGTTTCAAGCCCAAACTGGCCATTAAGTTGCCAGACAAACAAACAACAAAAACTGGGCTTAAAAGTTTTAAAAAAAAAAATCTCATTATGAAGGTTGGGTTACATATTCAGGTCCCATCCAGTTAACAAAATTGCAAAAAATAATACTGATCAGACCTGACCCATTGCCCACCGTATAATTATATAAGAAATAGATATACCATATTCCCGCTGACTCATACTTGGACTTCCATTCCTTCTCATAGACTTCTTGAAAAATGTCTTTGAACCTATTTAATCAATATATAATTGAACTTAAACAATAATTGAGGAAAACAGGCACTTTACTAATCTGACTTTTTTTATCCATCTCACCTTCCATCATATTTCTTGAGAATAGTATTTTTGGTACTAAGATAGAGTGGCCATTTCTTCTGATAAGCCATGTTCATTGAAGCTTGAGCAAAAGCACGAATTGACTGAATTCGTAAAAAAGACAAAAGAAAGATGTAGGTTCAAATTATGGAAAGCCTTGGCTCAATTTTAAGAACATGTGCTATTTCTCAATTTTTGCATCCTTGTCTACACATTACATAGTTACAATAAAAACCTAAACATATAACTGTCAATTTATTGAGATCAACAAGGTATGTTGTACTTTGACTGTTTGACAAATTTTCCGCTCCCAATAATCATACCATCTAAAAGGAAAGTAGATATTATGTTAAAGAGACAAATTACAGAATAACTCAATATCACAACATGGTGTTTTGAATACAAATAGTTCTTCTTTTTTTAGAACCAACTAGATATCCTGAAAATTTCTCTTTCCAGTATAAGGCCGTTTGATTGAAAATTAATAAATGCAATTTGGCTATGTTCTTAGTTGACCTACCAACTTCTCTTAAATGCTGGGTGTTAAATAAATGAAATAACATAAGCACAAACTGGGATGCAAATATTAAAATGGAAATTCAGTAAATGTTGGGTCCAACTTGCAACAAGATAATTAGGAAGTTCTGTAGTGCAAGTATAAGAAACTATCAGATTTTAATATACCTCATCAGTGTTGTACATAGCCAGAGCTACTCCCCCAGCTCCTGTGAAATTGAACACCTCCAGCTCCACACTCTCCTCCTTACCCTCTTTAAAAATAACAATTAGAATTTAAAAAAGAGACTGAAAAGCATCCTTAATCTTGAATAAGAAAAACAAATTAACAGATCAAGAGTAATTAAAGAGATGCTAAAAATATAAATTAACTAACCAAATACTAGCTTAAGCTTGCCGGGTCCTTTAGTAACTAGATCAGTTGCTCTATATTGATCACCGTATGCATGCCTTCCGATGCATATAGGTTTTTTCCAACCTAGAATTGGACAAAAAAATAATAAAGTCATTAATCTATGTAATGCGGTGTATATTGTTTCTACTGGAGATATCAGCTGATATATTTTATCAGCAGTTCAACATGACGAGTTTGATTGCTTCCTGAAGTTTTAATACATTCTCCAAGCAAATGATTCTGCATCATATATTGGTAACTGCTATAAAGTATGAAATGGTTTGTTTGTACCTGTGACAAGCCGGGGAATATTCTTGCATACAATGGGTTCTCTGAAAACAGTTCCTGGAGGAAAATAAAAATAATTTAATAGAAAATAAAAAATATTACATTTATAATTACTCTGATTTTACAGGATGGAACAAGTCAAAATGAAATAAGGGCATCAAACCATTTAAGATATTTCGTATTGTTCCATTTGGACTCTTCCACATGGACTTCAAGTTGAACTCCTTAACACGAGTTTCATCTATTTTTTTACAAAAATAGGGAAGTTACAAATCAGTTAAAAGAGATTAACATTTAGATTAAATTACTAGGTCCCTAAAATATTATGCAGTTTATGTTTCGGTCACCCAATCTTTGGAGATTGTACCAATGTAGCAATTTTCACTGAAATCATGGAGCAAATCTATTGATTTCTTACATACACTATATACATCATGATTTTATTGAAAGATATGTTCTCAAGTGATATGTTAGTACAAGTATAGATAAGATTTCATTCATTTTTCTTTGCCAACATATTTATTCCCTTTGCTCTGGAAAGTTACGGCAAGGGTAAAATTGACATGAATTGAAAGGTCTGGTGACCATAATGGCAACTTCGGAGACCAAAATCAAGAGAGGCACTTCAGGGATCAGCTGTGTAACTCAATTTATTGTTTAACTGTAAAATATAAAATTATTTTACCTGGGGTAATTGTTGCACATTTGATTGCCACATTATATCTGAAAAACAAGATTAGGGAATCAAGTTCCACAAAAGAAAATATTTCTAATATATTTTTATACGGAAAAGAGACTACTAAATTATTAGTCAAATATAAAAAGAGTACATGTTTACTATCCTTCCATTTTTCAAATTGCATCCAAGACCTTGTTGTATTTTCAAAAACAAGAAAAGTAAAATGAAAAAAAACATTTCTCGTGAAAGCAGAAAACAATCAACTTTATTTGGGATTACTTATAAGTACCGTCCAACAATTAAAGCAATAAAGAATAGTTAGCTTTCTCCTGACTTTTACGTCTTAACTTCAACAAATTGCTCTTAATATTAAATACAAACTCCGAACAATACATATGAAATCTCAGATAGCGTTCGGGAAAAATGAAAGAGAATAGTGATAGAGAGCTATTCCACTTTATTCCGTTCATGTTACGCAATGTGGAATAGGCCTAATACCAAATCCGGTGGAATATCTTTTATTCCAACTATAGAATAAGATACACCATCCCCACCACAACCTCATGGAATATCTTATTCCATCCGATTGGAATAGACCAGGGTTAAATTGTAAGATTGGGGGACTAATTGCAATATTTCTGCTTTATTCCTTATTTTTCTATTCCATCATCATTGCTCTCTAATCCACCTAATTCCAGATGTGTTCAGTACCTTTCCACTCAATTCCACTTTGGTATTCATTTCCAACCATGCACTTAGTTATTAGAAATAGGGGCAAATTTGTCGGCATCTAAGAATATACTTTTTCAATCATATTAGCTTAATACTATTTGCAAATATATCAAAAAAGTTGGTATCCGAATAAAAATGACATATATAGGGTGTTATCTGCAAATGGCTGAAAATGATACATGCAACATTGCAAAATTTACCAACAGAAGCAAAAAATAGAAATAAATTTAATGTCTTACTTAAGTGTAGCATGTGCACTTTCTATTGTAACTCGATCATCAGTAGCATCCCGGTTTGGGAGACTCAAATCAAAGTATTTTATATCCAAGTCTAGGAACGGAAATATAAGCTGAAATACCCACAAGAAATAACAAAATTATTTTAAAAAATTATATAAACGCTTGTTATGATATGACCCTTTCTTTTGCTTTGGATATATAACATTACATCAAAATTCAACAATAAATAATTAGATGAGTAAAAGTTAAAGAAAATTCCTCACTTTATCTTTAATCTCTTTCCAAATTACACGGGTCATTTCATCCCCTGTGTGAATAAACATGAAAAAAAAAACACACACACACACACATAAAATTAAATTAAAATTGCAAAACTGAAGTTTGGTTTTTAACAGTTTAACATCATTATTTTCCATTAATTGAGATACATGGCCTGGTTATCAGAGTAAAAGGTACTAATTAAATGATAAATTGCTTAGGTAGGTATTCAATCAATCTAAGAGAAGCGAGAGGACACGTGGAGGTACACTCACCGTCCATCTCGACGATCGGATTCACCACCTTGATCTTCTCGAACGCCATCGCTTTGGGGAGAGAGATGGAGAGAGAGGCGACGAGAAGAGAGCCTCTGCGCGTCAATTTAATGGACGGAGAGGCCGAGCAGGAACAGCGCAGGACAAAGCTCATGGTTTTCTCATAATTATCAGAATTGCTGTTGTTTGGCTCTAACGGGGTGAGCTTAATCAGATTCCGTGTGGCTGATACTAAAGAATCATATCATGTAGCGTTTCACTGTCATGAGAATTATGGTCTTTTTAATCACAAATATGCCAATATTTTGAAAATACTCTAGTGTAAATTTTTATGAAATGTGGAGCTTAATACTGATGTTGCGACGTTGTTAACATGGTACTTGTTAAAAAAAAATATCATTTAAGTTATAGAAATATATAATGTTGTTAATAAGTTACTAATATTGTTCATGAGTGTTATAACGGAACATATTACAAATTTACAATAGAACAAAATAATTATCATAGAAAATAATATATTTTAATAAAAAATAGATTAATAAAAAGAATAATTATTAAATAATATCCATAAATGATATTAAAATAAATTGGAACGATAACATATTGTCAGAGAGCATATATGTTCAAAATTCAGTATTTCGCATAAAATAAGTTAGAGGACCTTTAATTCATACATGTTTTAAGATAAATAAGTTGGAGAACTTTTAACCGGGTAAAAATGTCATACCATAATTGAATTTCAAAATCTAAAAATCCAAAAATGGATATCAGAAATGATATTTGGTATTAATGATTTTTTCTAAAACATTAAGTTATCAGTCTGGTTTTCGAATTTTTTTTTTTTTATCTGCTTGATGATGGTTTATAAAAGAAAATGGTGCCACAGAGGATCCAAATCTAGTAACTCTGGACGTCGGCTTTGGTATACAAAATTAGTAAATTAGAAACACTTTGGAAAACAGATTAAGATAATGATGGCTGAAATGTCATTGTTGAGTGTTGACTCACTGGCAGCATGACTAATTATTTTTTTTTCCTTTTTGAGTGAAGCTTGCAACGTCACTGCTGAATCATATCAATCATATCGCCCTCCGTAACAGAATATTTCGGTTTAAATCCAGACTGTTGGATCAGAATTTGCACGAATATCAAAGAAACACCATAATTAATTAATTGCACAAGGAAAGATACCAGCTCCTCCCTGATTTTTTTCCGGCTTGTGACGCCAAAAGACTTTAATGACGTGTTGAATTCTCTAATTGATGTGTGGTGATGCTTGCTTATATTTTCTTTTCTTTTTTCTTTTCGACAGTAAAATTTCGTAGATAATTTATTAATTTAAAGAGTTACAAATTATCTATTATATAAGATTAGACAGAAAATGTCTTATTAGAAAATACTCAGTTGTAAATAAATTAAAAGCACAGAATGGTATATGCATTATGTGGATACAATTTTAGTCATTCTTACTTGATGGAAATGATAGGAGTCTAGTAATAGTTTTATCTGTGCACATAGTTGTTCTGCTGATATATTTCATCGTAAAATACACTAAATCAAACTAGATTGAAAACTGAATCGATCAGACCAGAACAGTCACCGCTCAGAACTCCCAAGAGAGGCACTGAATCAAACCGAACCAGAAATTAAATCAACCAGACAGGGATAGTCACCACTCAGAGGTTTCAATGAAGAGTCACCAGTGAAGAAAGCAGAAGAGGGAGAGAGAAGAGTAGAATAAAGAGAGCCCATAAAACAAATCCGACACAAACAACATGTAAAGTAAGTAACTATATCTATAACTCGTTACTCCTACTCTTCCATTGTCAATGAGGAAAAGAAGTGCTCAAAAGAAGATAAGAAAAAGCGAACCGCTAGTATTGGAGATTAAAACCACCAGAAGAACGATATGAAGAGCAATGACCAAATCCACGAAGCGAAAGAACCAAAAAATGATTCCCAAATCCGCTAGATGGAAGCACCGACTCGAACGACGATGGAGAAATGAGCAGTGGCCAGATCTACTAGACAGAAGCATCAAAAACGGTAATGAAATCCACCAGACAGAAGCACCGATTCAAATGGAGGAGATAGATAAGAAGAAAGTATAGATGAAGTGAAAGAGAGAAGGGAGAATTGAGGAGTGATGATCGCCATGGCGATAAAAATCGTCTTTGACTTTTGTCTTAAGCAGCACAGCTTGCTTTTCGAGATACTTCAATCGGTACGGTTGTCTATCATCTCAACCTATCCCGGGTTCGGCAATACACCCTGCAATCCATGTTTACCAGCTTAAAAAACACATCAGCCGGGAGGAAGACTTCATCCGGATATTGCGTACTTCCGATCTCACTTTTAAACAAGTCACCTGGGTCGTCGGGTAAAGCAGATAAACTACCTGGTATTGGCTTTGCTTCTTTCTCTGATTGTATGATATGAGTAGAACTAGGGTGTTCTTGAGCTCATCAAAGTGTTTGGTGAGTTTAACTCTGAAACCTATCAAATTTGTTTCAAATAACGAATCTGAACTGTTGAAACCTGCCTACCTTACGAGTGATAAGTCTATATGTGAAAATTTTAAACATTCAAATTAATTTAGTATAAAATCAAGTGATAAAAAAACGTTCAAAAAATAAATACACTAAAATTAATTTATTAACCTTCTAATTTTGACCGATTGACTTTATACTAAACTAATTCGAATGTTTAACAATTTCATATGTAGACGCATCACACGTAAAATAGACGGATTTCAACGGTTCAGATTCGTCATTTGTAACCGATTTGATGAGCTTTGAAATTAAACTGACCAAATATTTTGAAGAGCTTAAGAACACTCTAGTTTCTTTTTTTGAATGCCATGTAGTAGCTATACAGCTGGTAAGGGAATGAACTCTGCTGCTTTTCTATAAGAAAAACAGCAGGCTGCTTTTCGGATCTCAACCATTCAAATTTGTTAAGAGTTGTGCATAAAAAAGTTTCTTTATCAAGATACGTGAATAGAAAATTTTAAATGATTAGGATTAGAAAAGCAGCAAAGTTATATCCGCTGGTAAGAACACTTAGTTCTACTCGTATGATATTACTACTGGAAAATATATGGGGCGCGGGCGCTGTCAGCCAAACCTTCGGCGTTTCTATCCCATTGCTAGCTAATTATGTATTCTCAAAATCAAAATCCAAGACTCGTGTTTGACTCTTATATAATTTTCATCTATCCGAATTCTCTTTTTTTTTTTATTGGTATCTTCTAATTTACCATTCCAAGTTTCCAACTGCTTTCTTGAATGAACGAATCGAAAGACAAATATTATAACATTTGCAGATAGTGTCTCATACAGCTAGTTTTCACATTTTTTTTTACTGTTTTTTTAAATAGGTATTTATCTAAAGATATTAGATCATTCAAAATTATTTCTATCCATTTAAAAAACTATAAAATTTAGTCTGTAAGTATATTTTTATATGAATATTATATTGAACAATTCATGTTGATTTTGAACTTTAGAGAGATATTGATTTAAAGTATGTACTAATATGTAATATAGATAGTAAGTAAAGCTAATATACATTTAAGTGTACTGTACACTTAACTTTATGACTGTCAGATATTTTTTAAAAGTTGTGTAAATTCTTTAAAAGTCACGGTAGTATAATTTTTAAAAAATTCTGATGTTCCTAAAATTAAACGTACGATATACTTAGTATACTTAAGTGTATATTAGCTTTACTCTAGATAGTAACATATCCTCTCTCTCATAGGAAAGAATATGAGGTACGTTAGGCGATATGAGTTCCAGCTTCATTTGATTTTCTATGGTCGTTTCAAATCCATATCATGTTTCCCCGCATGATACAAGCTTGTATAAAATTGCTACACAAGAAGATGCACTGTTTTCGTAGCAGAAAACCCAAAAAAAAAAGTTAAATCTTTTGGCTGAAATCGCATCCTCTGAGATACCTCAAATTTTGCGTGACTTTGTGGAAAATCCCAAGTCCCAACCGTTCAAATAGTTCTCCACGAATCTCAGAGCTAAAATAATACTGCCCCCTTGCGCTATAAAATATTCTCTTTTCAAATACCTGTGACTAGTGTTTTGCTAAACCCGTTAGGGGTTCAACCCATTTTGTTCGGCCCATACCCGTTGCCCGGGTACAAACGGGTAGACGGGTAGATGGGTACGAGTAATAAACGGACCGGACTACCCAATTTGGAAAAAAAAACCCGTTGTACCCGTACCCGTCTACCCGCCTATCTGTACCCGCCTACCCGTATTTGTCTACCCTTTACCTGTATCCGTACTTGACTCGTTACAAAATTTGAATTTCAAAATTTTTTTGGCGGCTACTTTTAGAATTCAGATCCAGTGCAATACCTGACTGAGTAGAATGAGATCTGAGTCGTCATTTTAATTTGGCATGAATCTCAAATTTGACCCCTATATGAGATCTGAGTCGTCAATTTTAATTTGGCACTAATCTCAAAGCATACAAATTCAGAAAAAACAGAAAAGAAAAAAAAACCGCCTGTACCCGAGATACTCGTACCCGTCAACCCGCAACGGGTACGGATAATAAGCGGGTAGGGTAGAGGTTTTGGGAAAACTACCAGTCTACCCGTTGCGAGTTATACCCGTACCCATCCTACCCGTATACCCGCCCTACCCGTTACCCCTAACGAGTTACCCGGAACGGGTCACGGGTAACCCGTTAGCAAACCACTACCTGTGACAATACAGATTCCTCTATTTGATTCATTTCCCAATCCCTGACATGTGTACGTCTGTTATAGTCTGGAAAATTTTGGAAACCCATTTTTACAGCGTCAATTTTAGTGTGTACAGCGTTTGAATTTTGATGGACTAAAATACCCCCACAGCAAAGACGGGCATCGAAATATATTAGAAATGCTAGGGCAGAGGATTGAGCTGGACAAGGACATTTTGGTCCATCAAAATTTTAAACGATGTATGCACTAAAATTGACTTTGTACAAATGGGTTCCCAAAATTTTCTCATGTGGTCTTAGGAACGAGATCACCTGTCTCCAGATTCTTGATCATAAAGTCACAGTCGGGTGGAGCTGAGGTCACTTTTAAAATTTAAATATTTGATTTGGGGTCTACCTCGGACCTATTGGTAGTGACTCTAAAGTCAGGAAATTCCTGCTCCCAGGGTTGCAGGAGATTCGATTCCGTGGTCTTATGCACAAAAGTCTTGTTTGAGTTGTGATGCACCGAAGTCATTTAACAACTGAACTATCGACAAGATCAAATATTTGTGATTCCAAAATAATTCAGTCCCACAAGGGAGCAACAAAAAAAAAAGATAGATTTAAAAAAAATGTATTTTATTTGCAAGTAATTCATAATTTACGTTTTTTTATAAATAATTCGGTCAACCAAGGAGAATTCTCCGTTCGGTTCAAAAATATCAAAAAAATATTTTATTCACGAATAAAACACAAATATTATTTTGCTACTATGATTTGAGGTCAAATATCAGAAAATGGCTCGCCGCACAAAAAATCACACAGAAATCGTAGCGCAGAAAACTATACCAAACGGAACTACAAAAACTAGAATTCGAATCCTCTGAGATATCTCAAACTTTGCGTGACTTTATGGAAAATCTGAACTGTTTAAATACGTTCTACACGAATCTCAAAGTACACATAATACTGACCCCTACCTCATCCCCGAATAGGAACCGGACACGTCGGTCACGCAAAAGTTGAGGTATCTCAGAGGATACGCACTCCAAAAACTAATATTCCTGTTTAGATCACAGACATCCGATTGGAATCCGAGCTAATCCGGTCCGTGTTGGAAAAAAAATTGTTGCTTTAATAATTGTGCAGATTCTAATTGAACGGTCCAGATTCAAACAGGAATATTTTGTTACCTTAGGGATACGAATTCGTGCTTCCCGACCATCGAGTATAAATTACTTTTCGATAGAAATCTAAATAGTTAAAATTAATATTTAGAACTCAGTTTTCTATGTAAATCAAATTACAATTGCACAATTCTACCGAGTAGTATAATTGAGTATTAATTCTCAGAAAATTAGTGTTTTGAATTTGAACGATTAGACAAAATCTGAAATTTGAGGTTTGTTGTTGTGATCTTTAAAATTACACGTATATGTGTTTACATTTGGGGACAGATAAAATTTATATTGTGTTAATGGTATATTTAGATATTATACGTCATCTTTTATGATATTATCTATAGACACATTTAACATGTTGTAATAGTATTTCAGTAAAATTAGTTTAATTTAGAATTACCACAAATATATGAGATAAGTATCTTGGTAATTTATCACGAATAATTTGAAGGAGGCCTAAAAATATCAAATCAATCCATATTTTTTAAGTAACAAATATTGGAGACCAGATCAGAAGTGTAACACTGATAAATATTGAAAATGGTTTTAACCTTTTTAAGCCCCTAAAGATGAAGAAAATAAAAAATAAAGAACAAATTTTTTTTTTTAACAAAAAATTACCGATGAGTTTTATTTCCTCCAAAACAAAAAATAACTATGAATAAAAAAATAAGTACCTCATATAAGTTACTAATATTTGTTGAAAAAACAACAACATTTAAGAGAATCGAATGCACAATTTCTATTGTTTCAACTCTCGTTGTCTATTACGCTCTATTAATAAACATACTATTATTGTATATCAAGCGACCATCCAAATTATTGATGGACCGAAAAAGAAAGAAAACAATAGAAATCATCAACATGAACAGTTTTAACAACTATTCTGTCGAGTCGAAAAAAACTATTGCGAAACCAAAAAAAACTTGCATTTCAATTGAAATAAGTTTATTTCCGTAAATAATCATGCTCGTAATTTTCATAGTCACCGCTTCCTTTCTCCAACCGCCAATATTTTTTCTCAAACTAATATATTTTCACAAGTTTTAAGGTATTAACAGGAAAATGATGAATGAAGGAAAGAAAACAATTGGTGGAAATCATCAGCATGAGTGGTCTAGGAAATTAACAGAGATTGAGTCTATAAAATTATTGCCAAATTAAATAGAAAATATTAGTTTCCGTAAACCCTCAAGCTAAAAATTTTCATCAAAACCATTTTCTCTCCTCAAACATCAAACTCAATCTATTTTCAATTTTCTTTTCACAGGCTTAAGGGTGAGAATGAAGGAGCTTATATAGATGAATGAACAGATATATATTTTTTCACTATTTTTTATTTATATTTTTTTATTCAATGTACAGTTTTATTACAAGATTCGACAGTTGCAAAATTTCAAATTTTCTGACAAATACGCTGAATTATATATTAATATAAATTCAATGAATAAAGATTTTAAAAAAGATATGCTCATTCAAAAGACATTGATATTTTCCATATCTCTATTGTAACGGTTCTCATTTATACATTAATTGGGTTCTAGAAGTTTGATGTATAAGATCCTCTCCAGTATAAAGACAACCGGTCCATCAAGTGTGAATTCATCCAAACAAAATCAATAATAATCAATAATTATAATATTAACACTATAAAGACAGATTTAGAGTTTTTTTTAATATAAAATAACACCAATGACACATTTGATACCAAAATTAATAAAATCTTATTAGTAGACAAATCACATGCATGAGAAAACTCGTTATAATTAGGCATATAAACCGAACAATTCGAAATGGACGGACATATAATTAAAAAAAAATTATTGAGTTAATTTTGATACATATATATTTGTATTCACATTTTATTGAGTGAAATAGACAATGCTAATTTAACACTCTATATACTAGATATAATTATAATACTTTTGGATTGTAGAAAAGAGGTGTAAAAAATTATAAATACTTAAGAATAATTTTTCCATATTAAAATTATGCACTTCAGAGTTTGATTCATATCTCTTTTTTTTAACAAAAAATTAAAAAAAAATACATATCAAATCGATATTTTAGGGAACTAGACTTTATGTTTTAAGTAATTTTTATTATTTTTGGACATAAAAAATCCTTTGCTATTAGATAATTCAAGATTATTGAAAATGAATGGATTTCTTGATGTTCAAAAGAATATAATTTTTTTATTTAATTTGATTTTAACAAAATTTTAAATTGTAAAACTATTTTTTTTTATTTAATTGTAAAACTAATTGTGTTGGAAGTAAAGCACCGGTGAATATGTACTTTGCAAAGCATCTTAACCTAGCTAATAATTACCTAAAATAAATTCCCGTTTGACTTTGTAAAATTGAGAAAAAAAAATTTTGAATTTTTTTTATAGTTATAAATAAAAATGGATTTATCATGTTGTTAGCAGTAATTAAACGTCTTTTTGTGATATTTCGTATAACAAATTCAATGATGTTTTCTTTTTTATGTAGCCACTTTTTAACAAAAGGGCAGAATTCAAAATTTGTCAACATATTATCGCCATATTGAAATTTTGGGTTAAAGATATTAACAGAGCAATTTTAGCTTCATACAACACATTACTATATAATCAAAATAACGCTATATATGGTTTGTACGTTGCATGAAATCAAAACTGCTATGTTAAAATTTATACAAATTTTTGCTTCGAACAACTAACACTCCGCGCCTCCCTACATCTATATTATTGTACCAAAATCTATCATTGCGAAAGAAAAAAATTCTTAATTCTAATAACTTTAGTCACTAAACACACGAGGGCCACAAAATGAAAAAAAAAAAATGTTTAAATTTATAAATATAACCCTACAATACATGTTTATTGCAAAACAATGAGATAAGAAGCACAAATAACTTGCCATTTTTGTTAACAAAGCACTGAATTATTAACAACCAGATAAGAAGCGCATATATGTGAAAATTTCAAATTGAACAATTTTTAGTTGATTTTTCGTCCTAATTACAATTGAAAGGCGTGTTAATCACGTGAAAAATATTCATTAAATGTGTTTTTGACGTTTCTATTTTCATTTAATTGAAGCAACAATGCCTTCTTTTCTATGCACCCGTTCCAAACACAACATAGTAAATTTTAAGTTTTATCAACACGTCATTCAAACCGTGGCTTCTGACAACTGGCACTCCATCTCTTCATGCTTTTGTTAATCTAATTTCCTCGACTTTTCCGCTCCTCAGATTTTTTATGCAATTTGATTTCAAACAAAAAAATTAAATTGTAAAACTAATTGAACAAGTCTATTAAAAAAAATTTTAAGAAAAATTTGGAAGTAAAGAACCTGTAAATCTGTACTTTGCAAAGCATCTTAACCTAATAATTACCTAAAAAATTTTCTCATTCGATCTTTTAAAATTGAGTATTTAGTTTTTTTTGTCGACTTCTTCCACATAAGTTATTTGATTTTTGGGTCCTTTTGTATTTCACAATTATAATTAAAAATGGATCTATCACGTGTCAACAATCGTTGAACGTTCATTTGCGATCTTTCGTATAGCAAATTCAATGATGTTATTTTTTCTAGATTTCTTTTTTAAAATGGAATTAGTTTAAATTATTTGAACAGAACCAGCCTAGCTGGGATGGAAATTCGAAAACTAGCCTTTACCGATTCCTAGGATCGGTGGAGCAAAAAAAAATGCACCCCTACACCGATCCTATAGATCGGTGGACCAACTTTGTCCCCTGCCATAGACGCCACACAAATAGCCACACAAACACCCCTCCACCAATCCCTAGAATTGATGGAGCCTCAAAAAAATCCTGCATCGATCCTTTGGATCGGTGTAGGTTTAGGTTTAGGGTTTATTTCCAGACCAGCCCCACACCCGTCTTCTTATCTCTTAAACGATCCGAAAATTTTGAAACAATTGGATTGAAAAAATGATTGAGTTGAAAGGATTAAAAAAACGGTGTTGAAATGCAGTTGGAGGGAAGAAGAGGAAGAAGGAAGGAGGAAGGAGAAGGAAGGTTCCGTCGGGTTATTGATTGAAACAAGCCTACACCGATCTTATGGATCGATGCAGCAAATAATGGATTTTTTTTGGATTTTCTGTGGCAAATACGTAGCAGTGTTGTATCAGGGAATAAAGTTGCTCCACTGATCCATAGGATCGGTGTGGGTATGCATTTTTTTGCTAGAGATCGATGGAGTTAGTTTTCGAGTTTCCATCTGCCTAGACTCATTCTGTTGAAATAATTTAAACTAATTCCATTTTAAAAAAAGTCATTTTTTCTAGCAATTGTTTTATTTTCTAGCAAAAGCATAACTCAAATTTTGTCAAATATATTGTGAACGCATTAAAATTTTGGATTAATTTTTTTAATAAAATAATTTCGACTTCGTACAACACATTACTATAGAATCAAAATATTACTATCTATAATTCGTGCGATGCATGAAGTCAGAACTGCTCTGTTATAATCTTTACTCAATTTTAGCTTTGAACAACTGACACTCCATACTTTCCTCTTTCTAAATTCTTGTACTAAAATCTATCATCTTAGAAGGTAGGGGAGGACAATTTATTGTGCAAAGAAATAATATCAATTCTAAATTTCTAATTATTTTAGTCACCTTACACACGAGGACCCCAAAATGAAAAAAAATAATGTATTTAAAAGTTACAAATATAACCCTATGATACATGCTTATTACGAAACAATAAGATAAGTAGCACACATAACTTGTCAGTTTTGTTAACAAAACACACAATTATTAACAACCATATAAGAAGCACGTATAGCTTTGTAGTTTGTTTAGGGATTTGAAATTTTCAAGTTGCACAACTTTTAGTCGGTTTTCAGTCCTAATTACAATTGTAAGACGTGTTTATCACGTGATTAGCATTCATTGAATGTGTTTTTGCTGTTTCTATTTTCAATTGAAGCAACAATGCATTCTTTTTCATATACCCGTTCCACAACGGCGTAGTAAGTTTTAAGTTTTATTGACACGTCATTCGAACAGTGGCTTCTGACAACTGGCACTCCGCGCCTTCGTGCTTGTGCTAACCTAATTTCCTCGACTTTTCCGCTCCTATGTTCTTATATCATATCCCTACCATCTTCTTTGCTCAAACACGGCGATATTACTCTTCTAAGTTTGTATAGAGATTTAGAATTCCTAAGTAGAGATATTTGAAGAACTTCTTTCATCGATCACTATGGTTCACAAGAGCAAAGGTCGTCTGTCTAACCAAAAAGGAAATCAATCTGTAAGAATTTTCTGCTAAAGATTTAGTGTTATGTCTTTTATTTAAATTTGCAAAATTTTATAGTTAGGTCTTTGTATTGGGTTTTTTTTTTCCTCTTGATCTTAATTTGATATGGTAACTTGAGGTGTTCATATTTGTAAATTTTTTCATGCATATATTTCCCTTAGATGCTTGTGTCTGTCCAAAATCTTGCATTGCTGTTATTTTACCATATAGGGCTCAAGAAGGCAAATATTATTTTTAGAGATCTCCATTTTGCCTCTAATTTTTTGTGGATGGCAGGTGTTATTAATTATTTTTCACTGGGTCTTTTGGTAACATTCCACCCCTTTCTATGATAATAAGGTTTTGTCCAAAGAGATTTAGACAAATTTTATTCAAAATCAGACCATCTAATATGTGTTGAGATTTGTACGAACATATTTAAAACTTTATTAATTTAAAAATAAAATTTATCTAGTTGAAATTTATCTATCTAGTTTTCCGAAATAAATTCATATGGTTGGTTGTAATATTAAAATAATTAGAATAGCAAAATTGATGTTTGTCTTATTAGAATAGTTTATTTCAACTTTTTGCGAGAATAACTAGTTTTAATAAGACAAACAAATTTGATTCTCTATTCTAGCTATTTTAATCCAACCAAACACTGAATAGCTTATTCTGAATAGTTTGTTTTAAAAAATAACCTATTTTCATTGCAACCAAACATAGCCTAAGATTATGCTCAGGTATCTAATTCCTTATGGCAACCAAATTGTGGCTACATTCATCAGAAGCTCGGGTATTAATTTTTTTAGTTCTACGTACTAAGCATACTAGAGAATATTATATTTAAAAAAAAATAGGGATATACGGGTATTTATTTCCAAACCATATTTTTTTATTATAAAAAATAAACCCATGCAATGTTCTAGCCCACGTCAACAACAAGTAGGCCGCAAAAGCATGCACTGTGGGTGGGGTAGAATGGACCCGGCCCAATAGGATACTCAAAGAAATCTTTTGTTCTATCAGTAAAGCCCATGGGCCATACATTTTCAAGTAATTTTATATTCCGACTCCTCTTCTCTTGGAACCAAAATTAACTGGACCAACGATTATCTCCAGTTCGATATAAACCAAAAATAAAACAGACGAACATATGGGACATACTCCTGCGGTACCGGACTGTTTATAATACTTCCTGGGGAGCAAAAATCTGGGTAACCTATCTGAATTAGATTCGTGCTAGAATAAAACAGACGACTCAGATCTAATTCTACACAGTCCGGTACCGCTGGGATAGATCTGAGTTCACAAATCTCTGGGATGTAACGCCATCCTGAGTTCCTGGACCCCTCGACCTACTGCTTCCTTTTATTTCCAGTCGAAATATTTTGGAGCGAACCTCCCAACCCCAAAATTTGGAGCCAAACTCGAATTAGACGCGAATTCCAATCTCCGACGGTCGCAAATCTGAAATCTGAAATCTCAAGTTTCAAATCTCGACCGAACCAATTCAAAACCCACTAGTCGCGTCACTAATGCTTGTCCCAATTACGGCCTGAATTATCTCTCCGATTCTGGGGTTTTCTTGTTGTCGCGCCTGCTTTGTTAATTTAGGGTTTTCTATGAATTATGATGCTAATAAAGCGAGAATTGCGAACACAAATAACGAGTCTAAAGCGTTGCAAGGCGGAAGGGCCCGCCTCCTCCTCCGGCGACGGCCCCACCGGTGGTGATGAACCCTACAAAAAGAGAATGAGGCCAAATACGGTCCAAGTAACACCCGCCACGTCAGTATTTGGTGCTGGAGATGAGGTGGAGGTCGGGGGGAGGAGCTCGAGGACCCGAGCTAGGGCTGTTCCTTCTCGCTTCAAGGACTCTTCTGTTAAAGAATATAACTCATCAAATGGCGACACTGTTTTGGTCTCTAAAAAGTCCAAATTGAAGTTTATTGTGCCTAAACACGAGATTTCTCAGGAAAACCATGCTGTCAATGAAGAATCCCGCATGAAAGAGAGAGTGACGGAATTAAGAAAGAGAGATGATCCGTGCTTGCTAGAGGAGTTAGAGGTGGGGGAGGTGGTATGGGCGAAGTCCGGCAAGACAAGTCCACCCTGGCCGGCCATTGTCATAGACCCAAGAGAGCATGCGCCAGAGGTGGTGCTCAATGCATGTGTCCCCAGCGCAATCTGTGTGATGTACTTTGGTCATTCAGCCAATGGAAACAGGGTAAGTGAAAGTTCCTATGTTTTCTTTTTCTTTTTCTGTTCCACATGTGATTATTAATTTCTGAAGCAAAACAAACGGGTTACCGAAACAAAAGTATTAAAAGAAAACAACAATTGAGGTCCAGTATCTGATTTAATTATTTCTGGAGCTACTCTTTTTAAGTTTTTCATATTTTATTTTTGCATAGGATTATGGATGGGTGAAAGCAGGCATGATATTTCCTTTTCTAGACAATGTAGACAGGTATGCAGCTAATTGTCACATCTTGTGGTAATATGTGTCAATTGATTATTCGAAGTAGAAAGTTTTCTATATTCCTGTTTCACTTTTCAGATTTCAAGGCCAGAAACCGGGTAAGCTCAGGGCCAGGTTTGTAGCTGCTATAGAGGAAGCATTTTTGGCTGAGCGTGGCTTTTTTGAGCTCGGATCTCGTTCTGCTCAGGGGCCAGCAGACAGTGATTCTGCTGATGTGGTCCCTGGATCAAGCCATGTCCAAGAAGGTTCTTCTAACGTAAGAAATACTTATTCTTCTACTTTAATCTTTTTAATGGATGTGGAATTCATCTTTAATACTATAACTTATCTCAATGCATTTAATTTTGGGATGGGCTTTCTGAATTGGTAATTTTGTTTGTTCTGTCTTCAGGGTGGGAATGGAACATGCAAAGGCTGTGAAAGAACCATTTCTTTCCCAAAGAATAAGAAGGCTGAGTCTGATCAGCAACTATGTATAGCATGTAGCAAGGTCTGTTGCACTTTTTACTGCTTTACCCTTAATGCGCTTCTAGAATAGAATCATCTTTATCATGAAGAAAAAATATATATTTGTCAAATTGACTCAAACATTTAAATGATACAAATTTGGCGCATGTAAAGTTGTAAATACAAACACACATGTTCATGATCTATTTAGAACATGTATTTCTTTGACATACAAATATTGCATCGTCTTTTAACATAAGGTTTTTCTGTTTTGTTTATATATTTGGTTTGGTGGCTGTGCAGCTATACAAGGAAAGGCGCTATTGTGGTGTGTGTGAGAGAGTCTGGTACGATACAGATGGGGGATCCTTTGTAAGTACCTTTAGCTTATAACAATTATTAGACAGGTTCACGGGTATGATCCTTGATTGGTACTCAATATATGTATGTGATCAGTACTTGACAAGAAAGTTGAACCTTGAAACATGTTCTCCAGAAAACATGAAACAAACAAAACTTAAAACCCCAAAAGGACAAATCTGTAATTCATTCTTAGCTTGTCTCTGTCTTTTTTTTTTTTTTACTCATCTTTGTGGTTCTTGTGCATTTTTCATTAGACTCAATGTGACGGATGTGAGATCTGGGTTCACACAGACTGCATAAAAACATACACAGAAGAGGTATGCAATTCTTCTCTTCTTGCATTTATTATGTGAATTTTAAGTATTCTGGGTACCTTCATTGTACCAGGGTGATTGGCATGATTGACACTGGTATAATGGTATTATTATACATGCCTGGTTAATCAGTTTATGAAATGTACAAGTCATGGATGGGCATGTAAAAGGTCATTGGTTGTTTGGTACTGATTTGATAGTGTAACCCTCTGTAATTTACTATTAATTTTCTTCTTTGAAGGAGCTGAAAAACATTAAATACTTCTGCCCTGCATGCATGGCAAAAGGCAAAATGAAGGCCACTAGAGTAATTCCTAGTGCTATTGATGAAACTAGGTTGGTTATTTTATCTTATTTTTTTTATTAAGTACAAATTTTTATTTATTTTTGATTGATAGAACTTGTTATTTTTTGCATTTATTTCATGTCATTCTTCTTTTTTTCACTTTTTCTGAGAGCAGGAGTGAGAACGAAAATTTAAATGTGGAATTACATGATACAACTCCTGTTTACATCGATGACTATGAAGGGCTCTATTTGCGCAAAGAACATATGTGAGTTTTGAGCACTTGTGCTCGGTTATTTTTTATATCTCCTGCATATATATACTGTTTAAACACTAACAATATAAATACATAAAACCGAAGTATAATCCTTTCAGCAATTTGCTTAACTGAATAATACATTTAGTTTAGCCCGGGTAGGTGGCCAAAAAAAGTTTTCACATTTGAGGATTGATTGAGCCTCAAAATTAGTTACTTGAAGCTTACTTGTATGTTTTTTTTATTGAGCTTGATTACATTTGGTAGTTACCCATATGTACATTACCACTGATGACTGGCATCATGTATAATAATAACTTTGCATATCCTATCCAAATGATTATATCTGTTTGATCTTAACTTTTGAGTTGGACCGATTTTTTTATGTCAGGATCCTGTGCAATTGCAGTCAATGCAATGGTACAAAGCTAACACCGGCTAGGTTTGAGAGTCATACTGGTTCCAGAAGGAAAAACTGGAAGCTTATTGTCAAGGTCAAAGGCACTGACGTCAAGTTAGATGACCTGGTATGTATTTGTTGAAATTTTATGTAAAATTTTTTTTAGCACACTTGGAAGAATTAACACACCTCCACTGATAAACTGGATTAGTTACGGGTGGTGGTGGAGCCAATGAGTTTTATTAAAAAAATTCTGTAGGGTGTACTGAAAACAAACTTTATTTTACAAACATAATAACTGATAAAATGGTTGTTTATCAAATCCCTTCTTATTATTGATCTTGTAACCATTTTGTTGGCTGTCACAGTTGTCTATGAGGTTTTATTGCCCCCCTCAAATAGATAGTCCTATCAGCCATTGCATCAGAAAAATGCAGATTCGGTCCAAGCTGTTAACTTATGAATTGGATCTGAAAGTGTAGGGCCGGGTCAAAATGATAATAATGGCCTGGTTTTCCTCCAGACTATTTATACTTGCATTGAATGTTACCGTTGGGTACTTGTGATGTTGGTTTTTTTTTCCATGAGTATTTCAATATTAATCACTTAGTGGTCAGTGGTAAGTTAGTTGGGTTGATTTGTCTTACCTAGATGAACAGTTTTGAAGCCTACAGTTGAAAAGGTAATCTCAATTTGTAATCTTACGTTGTAGATATCTAACCTGTACGTTTGTTTGTTTTATTAACTATGGTTTTTTATAGTTGAATGGCAAGAAACCCGTTTCAAAGACTATGCAAAGAAATGCTACAATCACAATGAAACAGAAGGTTGAGGAGTTGCTTCAAGGTATACATTATATAAAATTCTTATGCACCATTTAGCTATGTGTATGTTAAAACTTTTTTTATATGAAACACCTCAGTATTATATACTTGAATAAGGTCCTGAAATTTCCTTTTTACTATAGCACTTGACCTCATTTTTGGCTTGGTTTGTTATTCTTTTAGAGACATATTCGCCAGTGCATGCAAGGTGGACTACTGAAATGTGTGCTGTCTGCCGGTGGATTGAAGACTGGGACTACAATAAAATTATAATATGCAACAGGTACCTTCGATGCTTTTCAAGGAGCTGAGATTCTTCTCTCCTCATAGTACCACTCAGTTGCTTTTTATTTTTTTGGCAGTTATGTTTGATCTCCCTATAAACTACTCACTGTGCTACCATGATTATGCCATTCATTCACTAATAAAATTATTCCGTCCATTCTAAAACCGAGCAATTAATGTCTACTGTCCCAAGTGGTGAGGTGTTAGGTTGACAACCAGGAGGTAACTGTTTCACACCTGCATTTGCTAATATATGGAGCCCATGTTACTAGATAAACTTGTGAGCAGATCCTTATTTGGTTGAAGCCATGCTGATTTTTGTATCATACTAAACGCTGGCTAAGCTGTTATTCTGAAATTGGAAGATAAGTCTTGGCCCTCTATTAGTTTCAGAGCGAATGCAAATTTCTTAGGCTTGTGTTGCTGAACATGTTATATATTTTGAGGGCATTTCAAAAATAGGGTATGATGAAAATAATTTCATACATTTTTAAATATTTTTGCTGTAATTTTCAGATGCCAAGTGGCTGTGCATCAGGAATGCTATGGTGCAAGAGATGTGAAAGACCTTACATCTTGGGTTTGCAGAGCTTGTGAGGAACCTCAGGTGAAGAGACACTGCTGTCTATGCCCCATCAAAGGTACTTAAAAGAAAAAAAAAATTTCTGCTTGTTAGAACAGGCAGCTTGAGTGATTGAAGTCCATATGTTATCAACTTTTTGTAATCATTAATTTACAAGCTTAGGTATGAAATATGTGATTGCATAATGGTTTATATAATAATATAACAGGAGGTGCGCTTAAGAGAACCGATGTGGGTGATTTTTGGGTGCATGTGACATGCACATGGTTTCAGCCCAAAATGACATTCCGTGATCCTAATGGCATGGAGCCAGCTGTTGGGGTACTAAGCGTTCCTTTAGACTCTTTCAAGAAGGTTACTATTTTTTTAATTAACTACTTCATTCATTCTTTAATCACTTTCCACCTTTTTAATTTAATTTTTGTTAATTTCCTTTTGGGAGAGAGGGGTCATTATTCCTGATATTGTGCTGGTTATACTGGTTATTGCTAAATATAGCTCAATACCAGATCTGGAGCCGCTAACAGGAAATGCCCTTTCTACAATTATTTTGGAACTTCTTAATATTGTTTGAGCTGATATGGAGCACTGTGAGGGACAAGAAAATAGATACCCAATACACCTATTGTGACCAGTACCATATAATATCTATTCTAGTTTTTTTATGTGACAAACTGAAATGTACTTGGGCTCTTGTTTGTAGAAATGTGTGATATGTGAGCAAGTCCATGGCGCGTGCACAAAATGTTGCAAGTGTAATGTTTACTATCATGCAATGTGCGCATCAAGGGCTGGATATCGCATGGAGGTATCATAAGAATTTGTTTATTTATTTGTCTAATTATTTTTTAATTTTAAGTCAACCAGTGTACAAGTAGTTGTTTGAGATTTATATGGGCTGTCAATGCTTTATGGTACATTGGATTGTCAAAATGTTTGGATTGTTCATGACAAAAAGAACACGATTGATGTTCTCCTTTTGTTCTTGCTTTGTTCAAATCACCTTATCCCATGGCTAACATTTTGGTTGCAGTTACACACCTACGTGAGCCACGGCAAGCAGATATCACGCTTTGATTCTTACTGTCCGAATCATGGGTATTTTTTATATTTTGATTTTTTTTTTCCCCTTTTCATTGGTTTATTATCACATTTTGCCAAGCACTTTTTGGGCTGATGTGTTTATTCTTCTGCAGAGATGTTAATAAGAACAATGCACTGGTTTTGCGCACAGAAGAAACAGTTTTCTCAAGCATGAGGTCCCAGAAAAATAATGCAAGACCGAGCTCCTCGAGGCTTGTCAGGAGGGAGACTGAGAACGAAAGCACAGGTTTCCCTGAGATGGATTTACCATCGACAAGTTCTGAGGAAGGTTGTGCCAGATGCCGTGTTTACCAAAGGACACACAGAAAGGTAACTTTTTTTTTTTTTGGCCAGCTTCTAGGAACTCTTTTCTAATGCTTGCGGGGAGTGTGCGTTATTCTGCCATAAACAAAGTAGTTATGGGCATTTTGGAATCCAAAAATTGTTGGAGATGTGTAGAGGTTAGGATTTGAGCAATATCAAACTCGGCTCTTGGATGTGGGGTACTTACTGAATTAGTTGTGCCATCTAAATCATGATTTATATGATCAGATTGGTGTTTCTAGGACATTATGTCTTTTTTTTATTTGCTTTGAGCCCACCAGATTTTCTTCATCTGAGATTTTAGCTAAAATTGGGGTTTGGATAGGGTGCCTTTATAATTTGGATGGGGCTTTTTGCAGTTATCAAAATTGGGGTTCCTGTCCAATGTTCACAGCTGCCATAAACTTTTCTAGTTGGAAATATGGGTAGAGGTTGGAACTACTGCAGTCATTACTCTCTCTTTCTGGTAAACTTAATATGTGAAAGGAAATAAATGACAGTAGAAAGCTCAAGTGTAGAATCTTTTACCTTGTATGAACTTCATGATATTGATTTTCATGAAATGGATTGTCACATACTTTTACCAGACTTTGTTGGTATTGCACTGATATCTTAGACTGGAAGGCCATTATTGTCCATAGTGTAGTTTCTTCCTTATTTATTAGTGTAGTTCTTATTTTGGTGTTGTTGACCACAGTTTAGTTCTTAGTGCGATCTGAAAAAAATCTAGTTTTCTAGTTTTTCACGTGACCTGTAATATTTCACCTTTCAGAGGAAAAGAGAGGAGGCTGTTCCTCACCGCACAATGGGGCCACGTCAGCACTCTCTGGAGGCAATTGAGAGCCTCAATGTACCTCCGGTAATCATCTGATAATATCTGCTTTTCTATTTACCTTTGCATATGTGTGTACTGTCATTAACCTCTTAATTGTTATAAATTGACAGAAAGAGCTGGACCCAACTGAGTTCGCCACATTTGATGAGCGTATGCAGCACTTGAAGGTTATTTTGCCAGTAAAATATTTCTCTGCACCTCTTTGATATGTTCTGTTTTTTTTCTTGATTTGGTCTGTTGGTATAATGTATTACAGAGGAAAGAAAACCACAGAGTATGCTGGGGCAAATCCGGCATTCATGGCTGGGGACTCTTTGCTCGCAGACCCATTGAATGTGGAGAAATGGTAACTTTTCTCTTCTTTTGCTCAAGTATTTACCAAACACTATTTAATACTAAATGGATCGCTGAAAGTGCATTTGTTCCAAATTTTATAAACATTTTGTGTTTATTTATTATAGATAATTGAGTATCGTGGTGAGCGAATTCGGTGCAGTGTAAGTGATGCTAGAGAAGCACGCTATCGGGCGGAGAAGAAAGATTGTTATGTGAGTTATACACTCTCTTGCTCTCTTTTGGTTCTTTGTTATTTTTAACTCCAATTTTTGTTGATATAGCATTTTTATTTAATTTTTCTGCAGTTCTTTAGAATCAATGAGGAGTTTGTGCTGGACGCTACCCAGAAAGGAAACATAGCGCGGCTTTTCAATCACTCGGTATACTAATGCTTGTTTCTTTTTCTTTTCTTATCTAAATATGCGTTTGAACTTGATATCCAGTTCTTAATTATTTTAGTTCTTGACACTGATAAAACTTGTAATTATTGTTACTTGGTGCAGTGTCAGCCTAACTGCTACGCAAGGATTATGGAGACGAATCAAATTGTGTTCGTAGCCAAAGAGGACATTCCTGCTGGTCAAGAGCTGACGTATGTATCACTTGTGACGTATTCTGTATTTTATTTTAGCATAGCATCAAACTATTTCTTGGTACTTTACTGATGTGTAAACCTTTTTTGTGATTACAGATTTGATTACAATTTCAACACTGATGAGTCTGATGAAAGTGGAGTCAAGTGCCTCTGCCAAGCACCGAACTGTCGGAGATACATGGCGTGACTCTTTTAACTGTGTCCCCCAATATCCCCCTCCCCCCCTCCCTTCATGTTCTCTTTTGTTTAAAGGGCCATTGTGGTTTCATTATTGCATTTTTTATAAGCATTCAATCCATTCATGTGAATTCTAATTGAATAATCAATGGTATAGATGGCATAGAGTATAGGCTTCATAGGTTGTGTAAGGTTTCATCCTAATTGTCTGGAAACTGATAGAATGGAATTTTTCTTTTATTTCAGCGGGGTTTCTATGTTATTTCTCATTTTTTAGGGCTTTAGGCAATGTGCATATAACCTCAAGTAGACAATCGTTTATCTTTTAACTATAGTAATTTGATATTCTTAAATGGGGACAAGTGGATCCTACATTTACTTGGTACAAATTCAATCATTCTATGTGGTTTTCTTTTCTGGAAGTTTATATACAAACATTTTCAATCATTCTTCATGTTCAATTTATAGCATTTAGTGTTTCATTTGTAGTCAGTGGTTAGAATTCTATTTGAGAATGGAGCGGTAGAGCAGCTAGCTAGAAAAAAGTCCTAAAAAAAAATCCTAGAACTGCTAGATGAATTCACATCCCCTCAGGTTATCGGATTGAGTACGTTTGAATTGGATGGTCGAAAATTGTTCTTTTTAACTTGGCACGAATCTCAAAGCACAAATGATATTGCTCCCTGTGCCATGACGAGCAAGCACCGACTAAGAATAAATCTGAGCTGTCCGTTGCAATTGTGTTGAGTCAGGTACCTGAGAGGATACAGATAGATTGAGAGTTTGAGCGCCTCACGACTTTTCTGCGAAGCTTTTCAGAAAAAAATGTTCAGCTTGTAGGCTTCAATTTGAATATGATTTGATCAGTGCTAAATCGAAAAAATATTAATGAAAAGATAAAAATATAGAAATTTTAATGGTTATTTATTATTCATTTTTACAATAATTATCGTTCACTTTATGACCTTTGTTATTCAGTTTATCTGAATGTATTCTGAACTAATACGATTATGATAATAATTAAGACAGCGTCTGATGATTGTCCTCTATTTATTTTTATTTAGGAAATAATCTTCTGTTATTTTGTTATTGATATCAATTCACCTACAATCATAGTGACAAATGAATAATTCAGGTTCGGTTCAGTGGGGTCAACAATTCATGATTCGAGAATAATTCAAGAATAATTCGGAATTATTCGGACCGGAGAGATCTCAGTCCTACAAGAGAGCAAAAGAAAACCAAAAAAGAAATATGTTCTGGAAAAAATTCGTAAAATTCACGAATTATTCGAGTTTAATTCGGTCAACCAAATAATTTAATATTCGATTCGACATTACAAAAAACAAATTATTCGATTTAATTCGAGTTTAATTTGCAAATCTTGTAACTATGCCTACAATTTGCAGCGTATTTTATCATGACTTGCTTGCTGAATATAAATAACCAAATTATCGAGACTACGAAGGCCAAACGTTAACGTGTTCTTTGTTTGTTTTTTTGTGGCTAGTAAACAAAGTTACGGAAAGCAATCCAGATTTTACCCGTTTTCTCCTACATTCTAGTCCGTTATACTCTAGACTACAAGGTTTCTATTACAGAAAATCTAAAAAAAATTAGCTGAACAAAAGAAAATAGAAAAAGGAGGAGAATGTAGGTAGAGGTGTTCAAATGTTCGGTTTGGTTTAAACTGAAATAAAATAATTAAATTGAATTTTTTTTTTGTTTATAAATAAAAATAGAACTGAATCGGACTGATTAAACCTACCAACCGATTAAAAATTAAGCTGAAGTAAATTTTGGTTTGTTTGATTCAAACCGAAGTAATACTGAAATTCACAAAAATATTGTTTCTTTTGTTTTTGTCTTAACAGAAATTTAGGAACAAAGATTAACTTGTATTAACAGAAATTTGGGACTTTTTGTTAAAACAGAAATTCACAAAAAGGTTAACTTGCAAATATAAAATTGAACAAAGAAAATTCAAAAGACTGCAACTAAGTAACAAAAGGTAATATCAAAATATATTTAGAAATTATAATAGGATTTAAGTTGAAAAAATCATGGACTGATTGAAGAATTAAAATAAATAAAAAAGATCTAAAACAAAAAAAAAAACAACAACGTTTATTAATATGAACTTAACAGATTATCAAAAGGGGTATGATTTGTGAACCGAAGGATCAAATAGCATCACAAACAGCACATGGAATTCATAAAGAAGAAGAGAAAAGAAGAAAAGAAGAATCATTATCAAGTAAATATTGAATTTCCATTAAACTTAAATTTGAATACATATTTTTTTCTGAAAATAATTGGACAGTCCTTGTGAAATCATAGTCATTTACGGTACAATAGGTCTAGGTGAGAGATTATTGCAAAAATAAAAAACCAAATAACTAATTTTTTTTATTAAATTCCAATTTTATCACATTCGTAGTTTAAATGTGCGAAATCAGAAAGTTGTTCCACAGATTTAGACTGCAGGACCAAATTAATACATTTTTGTACTATATTTAATGCACTCTTGTTCGTCTAAACTTGCAGAACTATTTTTCTGATTTCGCAAGTTTAGACTGTGGACATGGTAAAAAAACAGAGATTTTGTAGAATTGACCGTTTCAAAAAAAAAAAAAAAAAAATTCAATGTGCAAATTTCAAAGAAGAAAATATAGGCTGTATTTCAATTTCTTTGTATTGATTGGAATGGCAATGAAACGAGTTATTCGTGTTTTTTTTTTTTTTCGTATTACAATTTATGATTTTTATTGTACCGGCGTTTATTACAAGAAACTACATGTATAATGTATATCATTTTATTTCCATAACTTTTGATTTTTAAATTAAAAATTGTTCTACATGCATGCATTCCGGTACATATAAAATATTTATTTTCCTTTCTTTTTAAGATGTAAATATTGTTGTCTACTGGTCTTATCAAATTGTGTTAATGTTTATACATTTTTTCTTTCTTTCTTTCCGAATTGTAGGATGAGCAAAGTTTAGAATTTTCTGCTTCTAAAATATGAAAATTGTCATACCATGTAATCAGTATTAATCGAAATTAAAAATTATAGTGCCACATATTTTTAATTTGTTCCAGTACAAGTAGGGGTGAAAACGGAGCCGGATTATCCGCTCCGTATCTGCATATAATTCGAATCCGGATTAAACGGATTCGGATAATTCCAGATACGAATTCGGATAATTTTTAAATATCCATTGAAAATCCGGATACGGATACGGATTTGGATACAAAATCCTAAACGGAGTGGATATTCGAACTATCCGAAACCCAAGACTAAAAATTATTAAAATTAAAGAATATTTAAAACCCATTACCACAAATCCATTAGTTGGATCTGCAGACCCGATCAAGTTCCAAATCCACTATGCGAGTTCGGATCTATTCAAATGAGTAATCTTGAGCCCCTAGCTTCTTTTATAGCTTCTCTAGCGCTTCGAATATTGTGGTTTGAAATTGTGAGATTAATGAAGCAATACAAACCGGAGGCAGCAACCAACACTTCTTGGCGAATAACGCTCCAGCCTCCAGCTGTCCAGCACCATTCTTTTCTATTTTATATGGGTTACAACTTCTTACTTTTTATTTTAGATGGGCTACATAGCCTGCATGGGAATTTGTTAAGTGGACTCTCAACAAACCATCAATCAAAATAGAATAGTAATATTGTACTGCTTTTAGCAATTTACAATTTATTTTATATGAGATTTGTTAAATTAATCAAGATGCTGGAAAATTTTAATATTTAATTTAAAATGCATAGTTATAATTAATATTTATATTTAATTTTTTAATTAATATTTGTATCTTAAAAGTTCATATATCTTAATTATCCGACCATTATTCGTTTTATATCCGTATTCGAATCCGTATCCGTATCCATTTAAGGCGGATTTGGTTTTGAATTTTGATATCCGTTTACTATCCGTATCCGTATTCGTATCCGCTCATTATCCGACGGATGCGGATATGGTATCATCATTATCCGCTCCGTTTTCACCCCTAAGTACAAGATATTCTTAGTTGATATGTGTTATACTTAGGGGCATTGCTAATTAACTAAAAAACTGAAAATAAATGCGATTAAAAGTAAAAGAGATGAGTTTAGAGAAATTGACACGCGGGATGATAATGGAGTTCGGCAAAACAAAGACCTATGTCTTTGGGGCGTCGCAACCTCTTTCTAGGTGCATCTTTCTATTACTCAATATGAAAGGATTACAATTGTGAACCGTGAGCCCTTACAAAACGGGAAATCACGGCCAACAAGAGATGGGCACCAGCGAGCCCTTATAACCAAGGGAAGTCACACGAGCAACTCGAGGTTTGAGCCGGTGAGCCCTTACAAACAAGGAAAGTCACACAAGCTACTCAAGAGCAAGAGAAACATTCAATAGATCACTCTAACCTAATCTAATTAGAGATTAGTGAAGTGAGTTTGAGGTTGTTTGAGATTGATTGACAGATATTGAAGTTTTAACATCAATCAACAATGGTGGAACTAAGCTCTCAGAAAATCGCCTCTTTTGAAGTTTAGAGACGGCTAGGTTAAGTGGAGAAGAAACCCCACTGCTCTATTTATAGTGTCAGCTCAAAAACGAGCTGTTTGACATAAAAAGTTACCAACGTTTTAGTTCGAAATGCGATTTAGGTTTTCAATTTCCTGATAGCTCAGCTAATTGTTAAGAAATGTTGCAATGTTTTAAAAACGTTACACAACGTTTTGTTCTGTAAAATTTTGATAAAACATGAATTGTTTGAAGCTCAGATTTAATTAAAACGTTACCACGTTTTATGAAAATGTTACAACGTTTTAAATTTGAATTTAGCATTGATACAGACAATCCTGAAACGTTATAACATTTCACAAAAACGTTACAACGTTTAAGTTGTTCTGTACACCTGTGCTTTAGCTGTTTTGACAATCCTAAAACGTTATAACGTTTTGTAAAAACGTTACAACGTTTTAAGTTGTTTCTGAGTTTTATTCAAGTTTTTACTTCAGTGTTTTTGAACGAATTAAAACGTTACAATGTTTTAAAAACGTTACTAATGTTTTACTTCTGTAAAAACAGCCTCAAACTTATTTTACTAAACTTCTGATTTTACAATTCGTATTCTTGATAAAAGTCTTCGTGATTTCTTCAATCCAAGCATATTATATTGCAATTCCAACTCTTATTGGACCTACATTATTTCAAAATAGAAGAAATCGTAAAATTCAATAATTGTATGTTTTTACAAATTAGTCAAATAGACGTAAAAAATTATTGCTCGAACAACAATTTTCATAATATATTTTGTTATTTTGAAGTTGTTCAAATAATATAGGGAGTTCCAATTTATTTAAAATATGGAAGTATGAATTCCCCGTGCTTTGATATTTATTAAAAAGTACAATAAGATCAATAATGTAATAGGCCTTGTTTGCTCTTCAAAATGGATCAAATAACACTGAAAACTAATTTAACCATAATTTTTCTTTTTAGAAATTCTAAAATTAAACTATTATTTTTAATGCTAACAATTCTATACCAATTGTGAAATGAAAAAATATTATATTTTATTCATCATTATTGATTACCTCTGTTTGTAGTAGTTAGATAATTCATGAAAAGACGATGAGTATATTTACTGGTGGAATCAGACTTTCAAACAATAAATGTCAATTATATTAAATTTTTCTGTATAGAACGATGTCAATTTTACAGTATCATATTTTACTCTAAATTATAAAATAAAATACATAAATGTAAAAAATTTTAAAAAATAAAGGTCAATATGTCATATTTTACTCTGAATATAATTGTACTATTTTATATTATAAAAATCAGAGCATGTCAATATGTCATCTTGCTTAACTACAAAAAGACAAATAACTGTATCTATTGTTAGATTACAAAAGTAATAATGGTGTTGGATTCTTAATATTGACCTAACAATTCTTAATATATGTCAAATCAATATATATTTTTATTTATATATTACATATTATGTTGATTTCTACTAAGTAATATATCTCCGAAGGATACATTTCTCATTTATTTTATTTTTATTGCTCAAGGCTTTAAATTTAACCCTTAACTAAATTAACCAAATATAACTAAAGAAGTAAAAGATGGGACGCAATTGAGCGGCATTTCGATATTAACATGCTGAATATATTCACAATTTTCCCTGAATTTTATGTGTACCCACAAAAAAAAATAAAACGCCTTGAAATATTATTTTTTGAAATAAAGGAAAAATTGCTTCAAACCCCACAGGCCCAAACAACTCATACAATTGTACAGGCGCCAACGTATCACCGATTTTTTTATTAATCGAAAATATATAAAACAAATATTGATAATGAATTATGTTTCGTAAAATTTAGGAAAATAAGAAGAACGTTATGAACAAAACGTCTATTATTGACGTTATAAATCATAACGTTTAGTTAATCTGATCGCTAATAATTGTAAAAAAAAGAAATATTGTAACCAGACATTATGAACCTTCTAACTGGTTGTAATATTGTCTTTTAAAAAAAAATATAGCTCGACGTTATAAACCATAACGTCTCGTTTATATTGTTTTTTTTTCGATCATTAATAATTAAATTAACTGAACGTTATAATTTATTACATCTAACTACAATACTGTGAATATTATAAACCATAACATTGTTTCTATATTTCAAAATTTCATAAAATGTTACTTCATTGTCAATATTTTTTTTTTGTGTGTTTTTCTATTAATAAAAAAAATCAAACACATTGGTGCTCCCTTCTTTTTCAAATCCTACGGTCTCCATCTATGGATTTGGCTTGGGGCTTTTTACTCACACGGAGAGAAACGGAGAAGCCATGGGCCATGGCCATTTCCTTTCTCCGACGAAAATCTCGGAATCTCTGCCACCTCCTCGCTCTCTTGTCCTGTCTCTCTTTATAACAAGAAACAAACTTATCTACTGTTCTCTACTTATCGACAGCTCCAATATTCCACTCCCAACGCCCAATTCGAGGTTTCATTGCTGATACAGGTGTGATCTTTGATTGTACCAACAGTTAGAATTGCTAGAGGTGACATTGGTTTAAGACTGGAACTGATGCCTCTGAGGTTGTATGGTTTCAATTTGGGCATGGATGGTTCTGATAGAACGCCAGATGGGAGGGATTTAGGGATGGTTTCTTTAGAAAATAATGCTTTCTTACTAGAGGAGCTGGTGAAATTGAACGGGGAGCGAGCATACTAAGGTTAATTCTCCACTCATTTGGATTATTTCTCTACTCATATGAACATCTACACCAAAGGGCTTGGCATTATAGGTCAAAGGTTATACCTCATTGGAAACTATTTTGTATATAGTATTAGTTTGAAGATTACTTGTCACATTGATGGTGACAACTGTTTTGTAGTTAGATTTCTTTTTAATCAAAATGTTCGATTTAAGTGAATAGCTAGATTTCAAATTTTCAATGCATTTATAAATTATGTACCCAGCTTGTTTCTGAATTCTGATTAGGCTGATGAGATTTAAGTCTTATATAGTGAACTTCAGCATCTAGTCAGACAACTAATGAATACATGTGAATTTGTGCTTCACTAAAAGTAGATGCTTGGAGTAATTCTTTTTTTACCTTTTGTATCATTCAGTGTAAACTAAGCTCATCAAGTTAAATAAAATTATATGAAACAAAACTTATTTATTCTTTTTGTAATTATTTGACTATTTTACCCTCCTAATTTGTCAATTTTTGATGCCAATGAATCACTAGAAAGCCATATTTCCCCTTTTTTGCATCTTTAATATATTTTCTTTTTTATGTAGAGGGATCACTTGACAATGATTATCTTAACAATCTTGAAAAAGATCATTCAAATTGAAATCAAATTAAAACTAACAAAACAAATTCATAGGTCTTTTATTGGACATATAGCCTAACAAGCAAATTCATGCAGTTTGAGTGTCGTTTGATGTTTCATGAACTGTTAATTTCAGACGGTTAAAATGTTAAGTCGCTTTATGTACAGTAAATCATTCACCAAATCTCATCATTTAATTTAGACATAATATATGCATCATATAGATCATGCCATAATGTTGGATTTCTAATTTAAACTTTGTCAACATTGTCAAAATAAATAATTGTAAAGGGAGCCCTCTTTTTTTCTTTTTTTAGTTTAGTTTAAAGTTTAAACATTAAAAAATTGTTTTGGTTATGTGAAAGTGTAGAGTTAATTGGAATGGACCAGCCCAAAAAAGCTGAAGAGCATGGAAGCAAATTCTATGGCCATGCAAATTGAAAATGAAAGGTGTAAGAAGGCTGCCAAAGCGAAGCAAGAAATAGAGATTAGTATGTTCTGGAGCTTTGTTATAGTCCTTAATAGGAAATTTGTTTCAAATTAGCTGGAAATTACAAATTCAATGTGCTCAAAAGAAGGGGGATGATAAAAATTACCACTTGCTAACTAAGAATTTTCAACTTAGGAATTGTTCATTCTGTCAGGACAATTATAAACTCTAATTCTGAATATTAGTATGGAAAGTCTTTATTATTTTGGAATATACATTTTCATTTTGAGCCACATATTGGAAATAGTTAAATCTGAACCATCCAAACTAGGGTTTTGGATAGGGTATATCCTCCAGCTGTTTTGCACACATTCAGGTCCTTGTAAGGGTGCTTTGTCAATTTTTTAGGATATGTTATTTTCCGCCGTCCAAAATTAGGGTTTCAAATTAGGGTCATAATTGTAGCCGTCTTTTGGCCCTTCCTCTCCATATAAACAAGTTTGGAAACAAATTGAGAGAAGAATAAAAATTTCCTACTGGGTTCTATGACCACCGGAAATGGATGCAATTGTACATGCTCAAACTTGATCTGGTCTTGCGGTATTGAAATCTTAGACTGAGGTGAGTTCTGAACATATTTCTTTCTTTAAAGCCAACAGAATTATCTGTGGGTAAAAATAAATTGTGGCATGTGGGTTACTACCGCAAAAATAGATAGCGAGGAAATCAACGAAAATAGGTTATTTTCAGTGCATATTGAGTGTGCACAAAAGTGCTAAAATTACCTTTTAATTGTCCATCACGAACTCCTGGATTCCTGATGTAATGTTTGGCATGCTTATCATTTACAATGCTAATGGACCAGACCAGATTTTATTTGCTTTGAGCCCACCGGATTTTCTCATCTGAGCTTAGCTGAAATTGGGGGTTGGATAGGTTGCCTTTATAATTTGAATAGGCTTATCAAAATTTGGGTTCCTGTCTGATCTACTTCAGTCTTTCCTCTTTCTCTCCCGTAGACTTAACATACGAAAGGAAATAAATAACAGCAGAAAGTTCAAGTCAACAATCTTTTTACCTTGTATGAACTTCGTGATATTGATTTTCATGAAATGGATTGTCACATACCTTTACCAGACTTTCTGGTATTGCACTGATATCTTAGACTGGAACGCTAGTATTTCCTTATTTATTAGTGTAGTTCTTATTTTGGTGTTGTTGACCACAGTTTAGTTCCTAGTGGAATCTGAAAAAAATCTAGTCCTAGGTTTTCACGTAACCCGTAATATTTCACCTTTCAGAGGAAAAGAGAGGAGGCTGTTCCTCACCGCACAATGGGGCCACGTCAGCACTCTCTGGAGGCAATTGAGAGCCTCAATATACCTCCGGTAATCATCTGATAATATCTGCTTTTCTATTTACCTTTGCATGTGTGTACTGTCATTAACCTCTTAATTGTTATAAATTGACAGAAGGAGCTGGACCCAACTGAGTTCGCCACATTTGATGAGCGTATGCAGCACTTGAAGGTTATTTTGCCAGTAAAATATTTCTCTGCACCTCTTTGATATGTTCTGTTTTTTTTTTCTTGATTTGGTCTGTTGGTATAATGTATTACAGAGAAAAGAAAACCACAGAGTCTGGTGGGGCAAATCCGGCATTCATGGCTGGGGACTCTTTGCTCGCAGACCCATTGAATGTGGAGAAATGGTAACTTTCTCTTCTTTTGCTCAAGTATTTACCAAACACTATTTAATACTAAATGGATCGCTGAAAGTGCATTTGTTCCAAATTTTATAAACATTTTGTGTTTATTTATTATAGATAATCGAGTATCGTGGTGAGCGAATTCGGTGCAGTGTAAGTGATGCTAGAGAGGCGCGCTATTGGGCGGAGAAGAAAGATTGTTATGTGAGCTATACACTCTCTTGCTCTATTTTGGTTCTTTGTTATTTTTAACTCCAATTTTTGTTGATATAGCATTTTTATTTAATTTTTCTGCAGTTCTTTAGAATCAGTGAGGAGTTTGTGCTGGACGCTACCCAGAAAGGAAACATAGCGCGGCTTTTCAATCACTCGGTATACTAATGCTTGTTTCTTTTTCTTTTCTTATCTAAATATGCGTTTGAACTTGATATCCAGTTCTTAATTATTTTAGTTCTTGACACTGATAAAAACTTGTAATTATTGTTACTTGGTGCAGTGTCAGCCTAACTGCTATGCAAGGATTATGGAGACAAATCAAATCGTGTTCGTAGCCAAAGAGGACATTCGGTCAACCTGACATATGTATCACTTGTGACGTATTCTATAATTTATTTTAGCACATCATCCAACTATATCTCAGTATTTTTTTACTGATGTGTAAACCTTTTTGTGCATGCAGATTTGATTACAATTTCAACACTGATGAATTTGACAAAAGTGGAGTCAAGTGCCTCTGCCAAGCGCAATATCCCCTTCATCTTCTTCTCTTCTGTTTAAAGGGCCATTGTGGTTTCACTGTTGCATTCTTTTTAAGCATTCAATCCATTCATGTGAATTCTAATTGAATAATCAATGGTATAGATGGCATAGAGTATAGGCTTCATAGGTTCTTTGTGTAAGGTTTCATTCTAATTGTCAGCACTTTGTCTGGAACTAATAGAATGGAATTCTATTTCTTCAACTGGTTTGCTATGTTATGTTTTATGTACTGAAGATGAGGAATACAGATAATTACGAACTAATTTAGTATCCTCGGTCTATCAAACATCCATTTGATTATTAAATTAGAATTGATGTGCACAATCTATCTCCAAAACATTGGCTGTAAAAATTTGTTCCAACTCAGTTATTAAGTATGTTTGATTCTTTAATAAATAATAAGGTAAAAGAATTTTACAGCTGAAAATGTATGACATGATCACATGACTTTCACATGGCATCGGTTGCATGTCTAGTACAATATTACTTTACCGTAACCATAATTTCTAGGAAAGATACAATTCACATAATAATAATCAAGTGAAAATTTTTATTACTCCCACACTTAATACTGTCCCTGAACACTAGTACATAATACAAGAAAGACTAACAAGATATCCATACATGCACATCTCTTCAAGAAACAAACAAAAACTAATCACACTAACACTGACTTCTTTAAAACATTTTGAGATCGCAGTGTGATATATTTGTAAAACAAAAGTAAAACAAGAAGTGAAGAGATCAACTTGTCTATCATACTGGTAATATCAATTGTTCCAGGCTTCCATTTCTGCTGGAGCATACAACGCCACCTTATGAAACATTTCATGCGAGTACTTGTTGTATACGGCATTCATTATGCTCTTGGGAGCCTGCGAATGTGCATACCTTAAGATCTGTGCGCATTCTCTGTTACAGTACCAGTACCAAATAATATTAGATGAAATAAAATCTATGGAGTTGGAAACTTGTACCTAATTTATGAGTTATCGACTTATCAGACAAGTAGGTTTCCTTTGGTATGGATCAGTTCTTAAGGGCACTCAAACCTTTGGGACGAAATTTATGTAGGTTCGACATAAATTGTTTTGTCAAAAATCTAATAAATTTATTTTATGAATTTTTTATGGTGAAATAATATTATCATTTAAATCACTTTTAGCAAACTACTAAAAACAAATTAAAAAAACTTTTTGAACAATTAAAAGAAAAATCTTTTATCTGATATAAAAAAAAATCAAATTCGGATATTCATTTTTTAAGTCCCTAACTGCTTCTTTTGGGTTCCACTAATGGCAACAGAAAAAAATTAAAAATTACTCTGGTAATTAATTCAAATTTTGAACTTTAATAATTAGGAGAGAAGACATACATCAATTGAGGCTCAGAGTATTTGGTGTAGCGCTGGAGTGTCTTAGTCCAGAGGGGATATTTCTTAAGGGTACACCTTGCTGCGTAAACACAAGAAGCAGCAAGCAATGAAGGACGCACCTCAATTAGGAAGTGCTGTGTTAATGCTAGCTCAGAAAAGAAGAATATCATGCATTCCGTCTACAAATTACAAAGACAAATAAAAAGGAAAAATTAAATAAACTCTTTATGAAAGAATACAAGAGAATATTATTATGTGATTCAAAGTTTTTAAAGTTACACTAGAAATCATTCAATAAACATAGAACTAAAACAAAAGAGAGAAAATATATACCTCTTTGTCCACCTTTTCGATGTTTATGTATCTGACTAAAAACATATATGGGGTAGGCAAACTGAGACACCACTCAAGTCTATTCAAAATCCTTTTTTCCATTTTAAGAACATCACTTGTGCCATATCTCAGCATCCATATGTCGCTAAAATCTTCGAGCTATTAAATTATGAAAAAAAAAATCAATTAGTTCTCTTTTGTGCAAATTATCCACAATATTTTTACCATTTCACAAAAGTGCCCAACATATTTCAGTATTTGCAATTAAACACAAATAAGTTGAGATGTAGATGAAGACGTCCTCTTAAGTTGGTGTGATAAAAGAGATAAGATCAGTTAATATATGAACCTACAGTGATCCTTTTGTTAGGATTTAATTTGGAACTTCATCAAGTCCAGGTATTCTGCGGTTTGGATAAGCTGGTACAGAACAATTACTTAAATCTGGTCGGATGAAAAAGGTCACACAATCTATTTTTTTTCCTTCTTAATAACTGACCATGCTATTGGTGATTAGTATTAATTTTTAAATAAACCCAAAACATTAGACATTATTTAAAACACTACAGAGAAAACAAAATAAAAAAAGTTTCCAAATAAGAGAAATTAAAATGGGCTGTCACGTACCAGCGGTTTATAAACCTCCTCATACTTTGAAGCAATATGCATAGCACACATGCCAACTAGCTTGGCTTCCACCCTTACCACACACTCTTGAGAGAGAAACCGATCAAATATGGAAACCGTGAGATAGAGGGTTTCGGGACTTAAACAAAACTTCTGGTGCATCTCTACAATCAAATTGACTAGAGAAGCTCGTACTCTCGGTGTGATTCTTGAATATGAACCGAAGTAATTGTGTGGTCGACTCTCTCCCTAAAATTTGTATGACATAAAAAATTAACTTTTTATGTCTAATCATGCTAACCATTATTAAAATTTATCCCTATATATTCAGATAGAGTTAAATTACCATCTATTCATATCGAGAAGGCAATTTTTTAATTTTGTTTTAATATAAATCCACAGTTCATATACCCAACCTGACAACAGATCAAGAAATTTTGATCTAATCAGATCTGTAGAAGCAAGTGTCTATTTGAACCTATGAATTTGTCATTTTGTGAATACATGGTTGCCTTAGTGCTCTTTTTTTATTTATCTAATTCTAATGAAATTATTCAGTAGAGGTCAGCTAGTAATTAGCAGCAAGAAGGAATCTTATATATATATACCTCAACTAGCTTGTAGAAACTATGTATATCTTCGGCATACTCTTCAAATGGATCCGTTCGCTTCTCATAAGAAACCTTTTGAAAATGTTAAAAAAAGAAGTACATGTTTTAGTATATGGTCTCTTAGATATGAATGCCAAACCATCAAGGAATAGATAAAATAAATAGGTATAATACAGATATGAGGCAAAAATTGTACAACATTAGCATATAAAATACTTTCATGCTTTCAATTTGCTTTGAAAACAAACCAGGGATTGATTGCTCCCTTTTTTTAACACAAAAAAAAAGAAGTAAGAGAAAATGCAGGCCATGCACTAGTACAAGTATACATATATATCTATTGGATTTGGTGTAGGATGATAAAATAATGTTTTTACTGGCTACAATAAATTAACCACAAGTCATCACAAAAGTGGGGAAGGAAAGAAAGTTCACCTGCTTTGCGAACAATTTTGTGAAGATGAAAAAACAGGGGAGAACGATATAGCTCAGTCGCTTTAACCAGCGATATAGTAAATTGTATAAGACCTCCAGTAGTTGCATCTTCTTTAACATTTTATCTTTATTTCCTCTAACAAATTTAATCAGATACTCAAAGTTAGTCTTTCATTTTATAAAAAGTTTATTTGCTGCATGTGTTATGGACAATTCTTAGCAAACTTTCTGGTTCAAATTAATCATAGTTTTTACATCCACCTTGTTCGTAGTAAAACATGAAAAGAATAAAAAAGACATCTATCTCCCTTGTTCGTCCAAAACCCTAACACAAAAGCACACACATATATAATAATGTACGGTGAATTCACCTTGTTCCTTTTTCCAGTTTCAAATGGATTTCAGAAAGCTCGTGAAGCAAGTTAGCCACTCGATCTCGATCAAGACTTTCGTCTCTTTGGAAATTTGAAGAAGACGAAGAAGAGGAAGAAGAGGAAAGACTAAAGAGAGGTTTGTGTCTCAGAGTCTCGTTGGTCGCTATTTAAATGAAGCTGAGCGGATTTCTATTTTTAACAGAAATAATGACGGTTATCAAGTGATAAAAGATAAATCAAGTTAATTATGGAAAGTCAAAGTTTTAAAAATAGAAAGTTAAAAACCGATGACTGATAGTAACATGTCGGTTTTTTAATAGAAGGGTAGCACATTTCTATTTTTGATGGGAGTGGACAGCGGAGCATGGTTAAAGAATCGAACGGAGTAATTTTGGCTTTATGCGGCACATTAACTCTATTCAAAGTCCTATTTTGATCTATAGTGTTTACGCTGTACGAAACCAAAAGTGCTCTGTTAAAATCTTTACGCTGTGGTCCGTCATAGAAAACACATTAAGAAAATTTTGTCCCCAAGTAAATATGGAAACGGGAAGTACTGCTCAGTTAAATTATGTTAAGATCAAATATGGAAACGGAAACTTTGAGAAAATTCTGTTAAAATCAAATATGGAAAGTTGGAGACTGCTCTGTTAAATTTTGTCCCCCCAAAAAATATAAAATTAGACATTTAGAGAGCAAATAGATAATTTCCAAGTTTTCTATGGGTATATAAGAAATTTCCGGCCCTTATTTTCTTTATTCTCCCACCGCCTTTTCCATTCTCTTTGGCGCTCTTTCTTGATTTCTTCCGTAAAGAAAGATTGAGCTACGGCTTGGCTTCTTTGCCAAACTCTTCAGCGCTCGCTTTCTCCTCCGTTTCTTTCCACCTCGCCTAATCAGAAGTAGCTCTTCTTTTCCTCTCCTTTCTCTCCTTGCAACACACCTTCGACAATTGGAGATGGCCCGATCACCGGCGCAGTCACTTCAAGAAAAATCTGGTTCACCTATTGCAAGGTGCGCCATGGACCAGTTCCCCTCCAGCATAGGCTGATCTAGTTTAGATCGGCCAAGGTACATGGTTGGGTTGGGTTGTTGTAGGAGGTTCGCTATAGAATTTAGATGGTACCAATTCACTTACCGGTTAGGTCCAGTATGGTACTGTACAAACAAGATGGGCGAGGTATTCTAATTTGTTCATTGTTCTTTTTATTTTTTGTTCTCTTTTGGAATTTTATAACCCTAACTCTTAACCCTTGCTCTAATCAGGTCTGATCCAAAGCGTGGGGGCCATGAGTTGGCAAGTAATGAAATGGTTCTCAGCGACTGTTACACCAAGAAAGATCACGGACTTAAGAGGTAAAATACCTCACATAGCTATGTTTTAGCCAATGTGCTCTTTTTGTTTTCAACAACTATTTTTGGATTTTATGATATTATCTTTCAAGTTGCAAAAAGTTTGATTTTATGGATTTTATGATACTGGTACATCTAATAATTGGTTGGGGAAACTGGAAATTGATTTTTTATATGGTCAAGGAGCCTGCATTTGAATAATGGCAATTTAGATGGTATTGTTAGGGATGAGGTTCAGTGTTTCTCACTCATCTTCATTGCTCTCTTCTGTACTGATACCTATGCTGCTGATATCTAGCAGCTGTTTCAGCTTTATAGATAAACTATTGTTTTTACCTTTAAATTCCCAACTGTGTATGTTTTACCTTACCTTGCATTTGCAAGCTTATTGGAGATTAAATTATTTTAATTGTATTGGTGTTTGGTTATAGTGAAGTAGATAAAGTAGTGTTAAATAAAGAGGCTAAATTGTCCGCATATACTATGTAGAAAAAGTAATAAGGGTAAATGGTGTCAAAAGTTGACCTTGTGGTGATTTAAGTTTAAAGAACCTGTTGAGCTGTTTTAACTAACTTTGATATAAAAGCACCTTAAAGCACTTCCTTTTGGCGCCATAAAGCACCTGAAAACTTGCCCAACACACTTTGTACTATCAGGGATGAGATTCAATGTCCATCATTTGTTGTCATTGCCTTTGTTTACCTATGACGCCAGTCTGGTGCTCATATGCAGAATCTGTTCTGGCATTTTAGATTAACCTATAATCATATTTCTGACACTTTAAGTGAGCATCTCTTCCTTTAAAATTGTTTCAAGTCAACAGAAGGTCATTGTCTGAACCTTTATCTTACCTTTTATGTATGGCCTGTATTTGGTGCTGGTAATTTCACTGATGTATCTTTCTCGTTCTTTTCTTTTAGACATTTATTTTACTTGTGCGTTCCCCTGACTCATGGTTAGCTATTTAGGTCCATGGCTTTAGTGGGTTCTCTGTGGATTGTGGTTGGAGTTGCATATTATTGACAAAACTAATTATTTGTTAACTACTTTTTCCTCCAAAGGGCAAGAGAAGACAATGAGCCGAGGGTATGGAAATATCGGCCTATGGAAATATCGGCCTACGACTATACTCCCACGGGCGCTGGTGCTACCACCCGGTATGTTGCTAGGTATGGAGGTTTCTCCTTACGGACTTCTTTTCGATCTTTCAGTGGGTGTCACTACCAAGAAAAAAAAATTAAGAGGTACATAGTCTCTGCCATCTCTTCTTTAGTACGTTTTAACTGAACTTGTTAAGCTCTTTTTGGTGCCCTTCGAGCCTTGAGCTAAAAAATGGCAACTCTTTACCTTGCGTTTTGCAAGCTAAGTTGAGATTAAATTACTTTAATGTATTGGTGTTTAGTTATAGTGAAGTAAATGAAGTAGTGGTAAATAACAATGCCAAATTGTCCGCATATACTATACAAGTCATAAGGATAGATTGTGGTGATTTAAATTCAAAAAACCTGTTGGGCTATATTTAACCATTTTTTCTTTACGAACGCCTTAAAGCACTCCCTTTTGGCACCAAATGCAATTGGCACTATTAGGGATGAGATTCAATGTTCCTCATTTGTTGTCATTGCCCTCTGTTTACCTATGTGCAAGTTTGTTGCTCATATGCTGCATCTATTCTGGTATTTTAGATAAACTTGTAATAATCATACTTCTAACACTTGAAGCTCGTATGAGTCGTATCTTTACCTTTAAACTGTTATAAGTCAACAGAAGGTCATTTTCTGAATCTTTATTTTGCCTTTTATGTATGGCCTGACGGAGTGAGGTCTCCATGGGCTTAGTGGTTGGAGCTGCATATTATTGACAAAACTAATTATTTGTTTACAACTTTTACTTTCAAAGGGCAAGACAGGACAGCCAGCAGAGGTTAGATGACAAAACAGTAGAGAATGAACTATATTCACCCTCTACGACCACTTGTACCAAGTACTGGCCCTACAGCTCAGAACTAAGCCCGTCGAGCCCCCCTTATGTTCCCAGCTGGTCCTACAGTCCCAGGAGCTCGGGTACCCCACCGTACGTTCCTGGGTGCTGGTCCTATAGTCCTACAAGCCCAAATCACTGCCAGGAGGCCCAGGGCACTGGTTCTACTATCAGGTATGATGTTACGGATGGAGGCTTTGCCTTAGGGACCTACCTTTAGGGCTTTCAATAGGTGTCAATACCAAGAAGAAAAGAAATTTAAGCAACAAATAGTCTCTGAAATCTCTTCTTTAGTATATTTTAAAAAAAGTTAAACTTGTTCATCTCTTTCTTAGGCTGAACTATATATTGCAACTTTACCCTGTGTTTTGCAAACTAAGTGGTGATTAAATTAACATAAATAATTGGTGTTTGGTTGTAGTAAAGCAAATGAAGTAGTGTTAAAAAAAAAGACCAAATTGTCTGCATATACTATGCAAGTAAAAGTAATATGGGTAAAAATGGTCCCAGAGTTAGAAGTTGTGGTTATTTAAGTTGAAAGCACCTGTTGATCTGCTTTAACTTGCGTTGCTATAAAGAACCTTAAGCACTTCCTTTTGGCACACCTTGAAACACCTTAAAACTTGCCAAATGCAATTGGTACCAATTAGGGATAAGATTCAATGTCCCTCATTTGGTGTCATTGTCCTTATATGATGCAATTCTGGTGCTTGTGTGAAGCATCTATGACAGCAATGTAGATAAACCTATGATCATACTTCTAACACTTCAATTTTGTATCTTTTCCTTTAAAAATGTTCCAAGTCATTAGAAGCTAATTGGCTGAACCTTTATCTTTCCTTTTAAGTATGGCTTGGATTTGATGCTGGTAATTCCACTGATATGCTTTTTTTTTTTCTTTTCTTGTGTGTTTCCCTCAGTCATGGCCGAGTGAAGTCACTTTGGTTTTAGTGGTTGGAGTTACATATTATTGACAAAACTAATTATTTGTGAACAACTTCTCTTCCAAAGGGACAGTGAGCAGACGATCGATGAAAAAGGAGATGGGGGAGAACTAAAATCACCAGAGTACTCTCCTACTTTATATGGGCTGTGGAGTCCAGGGAACTGGCCCGAAATCCCGATGACCCCACTGTTCTGCCCGAATTGGCTGCCCAACTCTCCATGAATTGAGATTGAGATTTATTTTCCAGATTATGTGTAATCAGGCGATTTCATGTTCTTCATGCTGAATGTTTTATTATGCCTTTTTATATTAACAAATAAGGCAGCTGCATCTGGACGTAATTAGTTATTTATCTACCAAACTAGAAGCAATACTAATGTCAAATTGTCTCCTCAACTATGCCTGGCTCTGCTACACTAATGAATAAACACAAGCTCATGTAAACCTCATGTAGAAGTGTTAATTTCTATAGAAACAGATAGATGACAGACTTTGTAATTTTTCTGATTTTTCCTTATATCTTCTAAGCATACATAGGGGTATATATACATACACCTTCCTTTCTATTTTACCGTTGACATTAACGGTTCATTTCTAACTATTCTAAATTACAATTTTACCCTTCTCTTTATTTTACAATTTAACCCTTTTAATTTATTCTATTCTTCAACACTCCCCCTCAAGCTAGGATTATAAATATCAATTAATCCTAGCTTGCTTGTTATTTCTTCAAATATTCTCGGAATTAATCCCTTAGTGAAGATATCAGCTAATTGGTCTTGACTCTTTACATAAGGGGTTTCGATCTCCTTTGCTTGTACTTTCTCTCTTATGAAATGACAATCAATTTCAATATGCTTTGTTCTTTCATGAAATACGGCATTTGAAGTAATGTGCCTTGCCGCATTGTTATCACAAAACATCTTCATTGGCTTGTCAATTTTAAAGTTCAACTCTTCAAGCAATTGTTTAATCCACGTGAGTTCGCTTGCGGTGGATGCCATGGCACGATATTCCGCTTCCGCACTTGGCCGTGCCACGACATTTTGTTTCTTGCTTTTCCATGTGACTAAGTTTCCGCCTACAAATGTGCAATAGCCGGTTGTTGATTTTCTATCAAAGCTCCCGGCCCAATCTGCATCGGAATAGCTACACACGTCATTAGACTTATTGTTTTTCATCAATACACCCTTCCCGGGTGATTTCTTTAAGTATCTCAAAATTCTATCAATTGCAACTAAATGAGGTTTCCTTGGTGCATGCATAAATTTGCTAATTTGGCTTACCGCAAATGATATATCCGGTCTAGTTACCGTTAGGTAAATCAACTTACCTACAAGTCGTTGGAATTGGTTGATATTTTCCAACGGTTCCCCTTCTTCGGAATTCAATTTACAATTGCTATCAATTGGTGTTGAGACCGGTTTGGATCCTAATTTTCCCGTTTCTTTTAGAAGGTCAATGGTATATTTTCTTTGTGAGATAAATAATCCCTTGCTAGAATGAGCTATTTCAATTCCTAAAAAATATTTAAGTCTACCAAGGTCCTTTATTTCAAATTTGTCTTTTAGATGTTTTTTAACATTATCAATTTTTTCATAATTATTTCTGGTAATAATTATGTCATCAACATAAACAAGAACAATGGTTGTATCATTATTTTCATGTTTTGAAAATAGTGATGTATCGGATTGGCTTATTTTAAAACCGAGAAAAATTAAATATTGAGAGAGTTTTCCATACCATGCCCTTGGCGATTGTTTAAGTCCATAAATTGACTTATTTAACCTACAAACAAGGTTAGTATTTTTTTCTTTTACATGACCCGGTGGTAGAGTCATATAAACCTCTTCCTCAAGTGTTCCTTGAAGGAATGCATTTTTAACATCCATTTGGTATAAATTTCATCCATTATTTACCTGCTATTGAAAGCAAGATTCTAATGGTATTCATCTTTGCTACCGGAGCAAAGGTCTCTTGGTAATCAATACCATATGTTTGGGTATACCCTTTGGCAACTAGCCGGGCCTTATACCGTTCTATGGATCCATCGCTTTGATATTTTATTTTATACACCCATTTGCATCCAACGGGTTTTTTATTTTTTGGTAATGGTACAATGGTCCATGTGTCATTTTTTTCTAAGGCTTGAAGTTCTTCTTCCATAGCCTTATACCACACCGGTTGGTTAATGGCTTCCTCAAAATTTCTTGGTTCTTCCATTTTAGAAATTGAACTAAGAAATGCACGATGGGTTTTTGAAATATTTTTATATGAAATAAAATTTTCAATAGGATATTGAACCTTATATGTTACGAAATCTCGTAACCTTGTTGATGGTTGTCTATGACGAGTTGACCTCCTTCTAGGTTGTTCTTCAATATTTTCACCTTCTTCAATATTTTCATTTTCTTCCTCCCCGGCTCCACCTTGAGGAGTATTATCATTTTCTTCCTCTCCTTCTCCTCCTCCTTCTTCTTCTTCTTCTTCTTCTTCTTCTTCTTCTTCTTCTTCGTCATTTCCTATAATTCTTTGCTCAATAATTTGATTAGTAGACATGGGAATGACAAAGTCATTTGTGATAATTTGATTATCAATCTCATCTTTATTTTTAAAATATGGCTCATTTTCAAAAAATGTTACATCTCTAGAAATATAAAGTTTTTTATTTATAGGATCATAACATTTATAACCTTTTTTTTGAGATGAATATCCTAAAAAAATAGTTTTTATAGAAGTATGATCTAGTTTATCTCTTTTATTTTGGTGTACATAACATGTACATCCGAAAATTCTTAGGTGATTAAAAAATATTTTTCTTTGGTAAATAATTTCTAATGGGCTTTTATTTTTTAAGACAACACTTGGCAACCTATTTATCAAATAAGTTGCAGTGAGAACAGCATCCGACCAATAGATTTTTGGAACATTGGTTTGAAACATAAGTGCTCTTGTCATTTCAAGTAAATGACGATTTTTTCTTTCGGAAATCCCGTTTTGTTGTGGAGTATAAACACAAGTTGTTTGGTGTATGATTCCTTTTTGTTTCAAAAAACTTGCAAAATTGTGATTCACAAATTCGGTTCCATTATCGGTTCTAAGAATTTTAATTCTAGTATTGTATTGATTTTCAACCAAATTTGAAAAATCTTGAAAATGAGAAAAAACCTCACTTTTATTTTTCAATAAATATATGTATGTTAATCGTGAAAAATCATCTATAAATGTAAATTTTTTTTTAAAACCATTGTAAGAGTCTACCGGAGCGGGTCCCCAAACATCGGAATGAACAAGTTCAAATATTGTGCTACTTTTAGAATTTGAGGTTACAAAAGGAAGTCTCGTATGTTTTGCAAATTTACATACTTCACAATTACTACAATCTAGGTTTAAAAAATCAAAAATACATTTTAAAACTTTATCGGAGGGATGTCCAATTCTTTTATGCCATAGACTTCCTAAGTCTTGTATTTGTGTGTTGAAATTGAATTTTAGGCCTTTTAAAAAATAAAGTCCATTTTGAAAGAAACCTTCACCAATCACCCTCTTGAATGTTTTATCTTGAAAAAATACATTTTTACATGAAAATATAATTTCACAATTTATTTCATTTGAAAGTTTTCCTATAGATAATAAATTGACAGTGCAATTTTTTACATGCATGACATTTTTAATTTCCTTTAAAAAAACAATAATGGTGCCATAACCACAAATTTCCATTTTTTCACCATTTGCAACATAGACAAATTCTCCACCTTTTCTTTTTTTATAATTTTGTAATAGATTTTTATTTCCGGTCATGTGATCAGTTGCACCGGAGTCTAAAATCCAATCAAGATTATTTTGGGAGTAATTTTGATTTAGATTTCCTAAATATGTGTATTTTCCTGGTTTTGTTTCACCAATTCCGATTTCAGATCTGTTTGGACCTCTTTCCACCCTTCTATTTGGTATTACATATCTCATTTGTTTTGGACTTAAATTAAATTCATTACTTGGGCCTTCTAATAAATTGTCTAATGTAACAGAACCTGAATTAGGCCTGTTTAGAAGTCCCCTTAATTGAGATAGAATAGAGCCCAGTTCGGATTGGGTTGGAGCAAGGCCTGCTGGAGCAGCGGTATTCAAGACAGGAACGGGTTTTATTAGCTGGGAGATGGACCTGTTAAGCATAGAATCGCCCCCTTCTCTCCTTTCTTTGTTCGATCTGAGAAAACGCGCCACTAGTGCTTTCTTCTCCCCCTTAGGGTTATGCCCTCGATTGCCTTCACCGTTATCCTTCCACCACTTAGGTCGGAGATGAGGATGAAGAAACCAACACCAATCGAGTTCATGGCCCTCCTTTTTACAGTTACTACACTTCATCGGTGTTGGAACTCCCACTTCCGCACTCTAAGGTTGGGTTTTGGGTGTTTTTTCAGTATTTGATATGAAAGGAAGGAGGGATCCTGATAATTTTTTTTTTTTTTTTTTGTCACTGGTTTTCTTCTGGATTTCTTTTCTGGTATAGATCAGATAAAATCAGGTCTTGGAATTTTGTTGGGTTTTTCTCTTGGACCTGATAAGAACAGGTACCAGTATGGGTTTTCTGGGTTATCTTGTTTCTCTGATTCTTTTGGGTTATTTTTCTGATATTGAATCAGAATCAGATATTGGTTTGTAGTTACCAGATTTACTGGTAAAACACGGAAGCTTGGAGCTTTATCGGGTTATTGGATATTGCTATCGATTTTTTCAGAATTGCTCTGATACCATGTTAATTTCTATAGAAACAGATAGATGACAGAACTTGTAATTTTTCTGATTTTTCCTTATATCTTCTAAGCATACATAGGGGTATATATACATACACCTTCCTTTCTATTTTACCGTTGACATTAACGGTTCATTTCTAACTATTCTAAATTACAATTTTACCCTTCTCTTTATTTTACAATTTAACCCTTTTAATTTATTCTATTCTTCAACAAGAAGCTATTTGCAATTTTGTGATGTTGGGAAATGGCAATGCATGCAATGTCTTTACCCCAATACTACAATTCTAAAAGACATGGAATGGTACTTACCATTGGTCTGGAATTGAATTTGGAGTTAGTATGAAATTACTTAATTAGCTTGCAGGAAATTTGTCTCCTTTTCAACTGAAATTAGCTAGGTGACTTTGTTTTCTAAAACTTTCAGAAAATTATAATCCCTTCGTGTTTATTATGTGGATGATAATTCCTTGTTGAATCGAGTTTTTGCTGGTTCAATCGTTCTTCTCAGTAATTAACTTGTTTGTAGGTTATATCATTATAATGTGGATCTTAAAGTGCTTATATAGGTAGAGGTATTTTTGCTAGATATTAGGGGATAATGAGGGTTGTTTTTGTTTTGTTTTTTGTTCAAAATTGTTTCAGTATTCAAGTCTTACGAACTAGTTTGATCAAAACATGTAGTCTTTTGTTCAGTACATATTTGGTATAAAAATTTAACCTGGTCGTTATGATTTTAAAATGTTAAATCGTAAGTGTGTATTGATTTTAAAATGTTAGATCGTTATGATTTTAACATAGGTAGGTAAAGGAATTTTCATTAACAATTTCACCATTTTTACCTTTAGTTGGTACCTGCTACTCCTACAGTCCTTGAGTTCTACTTGTTTGATTGTAATTTGTTAATGGTTAATATCCTATCACTTCCAGTGAATTTCTAGATCAGTCAAAAAAGAAATTTTCGTATACATAGCATCAGGTGATAAGATACTATTTCTTTGTTTATGGGTCAGTTCATCACTGATATTAGTGTTATATTAACAATAAATAAAATATTAGTTTTACATAATGAGCTCGAAAGATTTGATATGTCACTTATAGTGTGTACTAATCTGAACGGTAAAATAAAAAAAAATATTATTTTGATGATTTATGTGAGAATTATAAAATATATGGGTGTGCTAATTTGAAATAAAAAATATAGATATTAGCATTAAGGTTATTTATATAAAGGATTATACTTAAATTAATTTAGGTAAAAAAGTAAGGTAATAGTTCATTATGAAAGCTGATTATTTTGAAAAACCGACAATTGAACCGGTTAATTTACCAGTATAATTTGTAAACTGTTGATACAGAACTTTACCGAGTTAATATTCGGTCCATTCATGATAACATGGCTAAAAAGTGATTAATACTAACCAAAACAAAAAACTAGAGATTTTGGATTCTCCAATGAAGAATGATAATGACTGTTAACGTTACGTCCCTCTTCAAATATTATGTTTATTATTTTTGTTGTTGTGGTGAAATACCTCGCTGTATCTTCAGTGCAACATTTCATAAGTTCGTAATAAAGATAAACTAAATTCACAATTTCAGCTGGCAAATATCAATTCATCTCATCAGCATCCAAATACATACTCATATCGAACAAAAACGAATTAAGAAAATAATACTACCGCATAAACATAAAAGTGAAAGGTTAAATTTACTATAATGGAGGGAGTATTAATTTGATGTATATATATATGCTTCAACAAAACGTTTTTTTTTTTTTTTTTTTGAAAGGAACCAGGCAGTGGCTGCCAGGTTTGGAATTTATAAATAACAGAAGGTTTATACAGGAATTACATATCAGCAATGCATCAGCCCACTAACGCTGATTGCCCCAAATCCTTACAACATACCAGTAAAGCACTATTTCCTGTATAACTATGCAGCTTTCCATTAAACCGTACTCAGTGCAGTACCGCTTATGCTTATTCTTGTTTCTTTCCCACAAAACGTTAGAATTGGGACATACCGCTTATGAACCTTTCAAAAATAATCATTTTTACGGAAAGATTTATTAATCATGCATATGAAAGATTTATTAATCTTTCATATGAAATCTGTACAAAACGTTAGAATTGGGACATACCAATATTTCCCACAAAAGGTTTATTAAAAAAATTATTAAACAGATTTATATGCATGATTAATATGATAAAATAATCTCCATAACACGACTAGTATATAATGATGGACCTTTCAAAAATAATTTTTAGATAAGGTCAATATAAAAGGTATTTTTATTCATTTGATTTGTTGATTTATAATTTAATAGCGTGAATTTACAACTGGTACGGGACAGTTGTGGATATTTGTTATTAACTGGGAAATCAATATTTTTCAACGTTAATTGCTAGTTGACCCATATAATTCGTTAAATAATGTTTGATAATATATATTAGTTTTAAAATTTGTTATATAGAAGCATGTCGTCAAATATTCAGTACTAAAATTTTCAGTTTATATACTTACATTTTACCCCTCAAAAACTTTAAAATTATGTATCTGTAAACTTCATAATAATATGATATTTACCCTTTTAAATTTCAAACACTCATAAATTCACTCATTTTATTGCCCTTTTCATTGAAACTCATTTAAAATTTATTAAATACCCATTTTATCCTTTATTAAAAAAATATAAAAAAATGTAGCTTGTTTAAGAAAAATACTAGTCTTCTAATCAGATGATTTTTAGGACAATGGTTAATTTATCTATTTTTGACGTATATATAGTGACATTTAGGTATACACTTGTGTATGTGTCAAAAGTAGCAATATGAACCATTTATCTTCAAAAACTGACCAATTAGAAAACTGATATATTTCTTAAACAAGCGATGTATATTTTTAATTTTTTAATAAAAGTTTTTTTTAGTAAAGTTTGGAGGTCAAGCAATCCAACAATTTAATATCCATAGATGATTTATCTATTTGGGTTTCAAACTTATGACTTCCCACACAGAGAGTATTGTCTTTGCCACTAGATCAAAAACTGGTTCTCATTTTCTTAAATAAAGATTAAAATGAGTTATAATATAAAAGATAATAGAATGGGTAAATTTAGAAATTTAGAAAGGTAAATATGATATTATAAAGTTTAGATGGAAAAAATGCATAATTTTGAAGTTTTTGAGGAATATATATGAAACTCGCTCTTATTTTATTTGCAACGTAGGTTAGAGATTCGAAGATTAACCGATGCAGAAGATAATGTTTGCAAATGTTCGAAGGTCACTACAAATTGCATATGCATGTGGATTTTAATGCGGAATTATATATACGGTTTTACTATAAGTTGTTAAAATAATATAAATAAAATGTGACTAATTTATAACCCAATAATTTTCTAACCTAGTAGTTTAGTAGTTTGTGTTATTTACTGCACTTTCATAGATCATGGGTTCAAGCCTCCCAGAGTATTTATTTTCTGAGCCTATTTATGAACAACTGTATAGTCATATGCAGTCTATACTTCCGCATCTAAATAATATTTAAGATATTATGTATTTGTCTTGAGCCATCTTGATTTGTTATACTTGGATCTGGTAAATTAGGGACCTGGTTTTATCTCTTGACTGTTGAGTAGCTCCATAGCAAAAATCTAAGAATGGGAAGGCTATTTTTTTTGTTCTTTTGATTATCCAGATTTTTTTTTTTCAAATAGTCAATTTTTTTCGTAAAAACATCTTAATATTCAATATTCAGTTAAAATTTAACATTATTTCTGTTATTCATTAAATTTATATACTTCTTTATTTTAAATGAAGACGTCTCTTTAAAATTGTTAACAAGATTGAATTAAACAAGGAAAAATATGCTTCATCTTCTTCATTTTCGCATCTAAACTCCTATTTTGTTGATGGAAAATAAAACCGTTGGCAATTAAGTAACCGATACGGTGAAAAGTGAAAACCACAGGCATTCAATAAGTAACAGAAAAAAAGTTAGTGCTATGTTCACATTAAATAAATTAAATAAATAACAAATAAAGATATTTTTTTATCAGTTACTAAATAAACATATAATATTGGAAAACTAAATAAGATTTAGGCAAAATACTAATTGTACAAAAAATATAATATTTTCTAGTTAGCTGGACATACAATACCTGCTGTAATTTCGTTGAAGCAAATAAAAACCATTACAGGGTATAGGAGATAAATACTAAGTAGCCATATTGAAGTGTTTTAGAAAGAGATGATGAAAAATGAATTTTGTGTATATGTCTTGCTCTGTTACATGGCTATACATATATAGGCTATTTGTGAATATAGCCGTTATACAATTTCCTAATACGTTGGATTCTAGCTGTTGCCTAATTACAAGGATTTGATTAGCTAGGTACCTAATTTAGCTCTAGTAGCTGTAATTTGGATGCTAGCTGATATATTTCCTAAACTGGCCTATGATGATCTTCTGAGGCCTAATCTTCTATTTCTCAACACTCCCCCTCAAGTTAGGTTCGAATATATTTATAGAACCTAACTTGAGCAAAATTCTTTGAAAATTTCCTTTATCTAAAGCTTTGGTGAAAATATCTGCTAGTTGATCGTGGCTTCTCACAAATGGGGTCTCTATTTCTCCAGCTTGAACTTTTTCTCTTATGAAGTGACAGTCCACTTCAATATGCTTGGTTCTTTCATGAAACACTGGATTTGATGCTATATGTCGTGCAGCTTGGTTATCACAATACATTGGTATTGGTCCTTCGCATAAAATTTTCATGTCGCATAGCAACTGCTTGAGCCATACTAGCTCACTTGCCGTAGATGCCATTGCTCTATATTCTGCCTCTGCACTGGATCTTGCAATCACATTCTGTTTCTTGCTTTTCCAAGTTACGAGATTCCCACCTACAAATGTGCAGTATCCTGTGGTTGATTTTCGATCAAAATTTCCAGCCCAATCTGCATCAGAGTAAGCGAGAATATTATTAGTATTATTTTTCCTCATCCATAACCCTTGTCCAGGAGACCCCTTTAGGTATTTAATAATTCGATTTACTGCTTCTAGATGAGTGGTTTTTGGGGCATGCATAAATTGACTCACAGTACCAACAGCAAAAGCTATATCAGGTCTAGTAACAGTTAAGTAAATTAATTTTCCAACTAATCGTTGGTACTGTCCTATATCCTTTAAAGGTTCACCGCTTTCTGGGTCAAGTTTATTGTTGGCATCCATAGGGGTATTTGCAGGTTTTATACCAAGCTTACCTGTCTCCTTTAATAGATCAAGGGTGTATTTTCTTTGAGAAAGAAACAAACCTTTGCTTGAGTGAGCAATTTCAATGCCTAGGAAATACTTAAGTTTCCCTAAATCTTTAATGTCGAATTTTTCTTTGAGATAATTTTTTACAGTGTCAATTTCTTTCTTATTATTCCCAGTGATAATTATATCATCTACATACACAAGAACAATGGTTATTGTGTTATTTGAATGTTTAACAAACATTGAAGAATCTGCTGTGCTTTTATCAAAATGAAGGAATAAAAGAGAGTGACTGAGTTTTGCATACCAGGCTCGAGGAGATTGTTTAAGTCCATAAATTGATTTGTTCAGCTTACAAACAAGATTGTGGTTACCTTCATTCTTATAACCTGGTGGTAAAGTCATGTACACTTCTTCTTCTAAGTTACCTTGAAGAAATGCATTTTTTACATCCATTTGTGAAAGACTCCATCCCGAATTCACAGCTACCGATAGTAATGTTCTAACAGTATTCATTTTTGCAACAGGGGCAAAGGTTTCTTGATAATCTATACCATAGGTTTGTGTGAACCCTTTTGCAACTAATCTGGCTTTATACCGTTCTATGGTTCCATCACTGTTATATTTAATTTTATATACCCATTTGCAACCTACTGGTTTTTTGCCTTTTGGTAATGGTGTAATAGTCCAGGTATTATTTTTTTCAAGAGCTTGAAGCTCTTCTACCATTGCTTGAGACCAAGTTGGATTATTAATGGCTTCTTCAAAATTATTTGGTTCGGTTTTGTTAGAGATGGCAGTCAAGAAAGCTTTGTGATCAACAGAAATATTTTTATAAGAAACGTAATTTTGAATCGGATAACTTACATTATATGTGACAAAATCACGTAACCTTGATGATGGATGTCTTACCCTGGTTGATCTTCTAGAATTTGCATTTTCTGGAGTTTCTCCCCCTAAATGCAATTCTTCATTTTCTTGAGTTTCTCCCCCTGAATGTAATTCTTCATTTTCTTGATTTGCGCCTCCTAAGTTCAATTCTGCTCCTTCCGAATCATTGTGTGTATTTTCTCCTTCAAAAAAGGTTAATTCTGGAAGAACAGTTTCATCTCTAGATTGTGGTGATGAATTTTCTTTTTTTTTATAAAAAGGTTCTTTTTCAAAAAATACCACATTTCTAGATATGTATAATTTATTATTATTGGGATCATAACACTTATATCCTTTCTTTTGTGATGAATACCCAATAAACATAGTTTTCACAGAATTTTTATCTAGCTTATCTTGTCTTTTGATATGTACAAAACATGTACATCCAAATACACGAAGATGATCTAAGTTCATTTTTCTTTTGTTTAAAATTTCGAGTGGACTTTTGTTATTTAAAATTGAACTAGGCAATCTATTAATAAGATATGTAGCAGTGAGAATAGCATCTGACCAAAATCTTTTTGGAACATTTGATTGAAAAAGAAGAGATCTAGTAACTTCTAATATGTGACGATTTTTTCTTTCTGAAATTCCATTTTGTTCTGGTGTATTAATGCACGTTGTTTGATGAAAAATTCCTTTTTCTCTTAAAAAATCAGAAAAATTTCTATTAATATATTCCGTTCCATTATCGGACCTAAATATTTTAATTTTTGTTTCATACTGATTTTCAATTAGATTTGTAAATTCTTGAAATGTTGAAAAAACTTCATTTTTTGATTTAAGAAGATAAATCCAAGTAGTACGTGAAAAATCATCAATAAATGAAACAAAATATTTAAAACCATTATAAGAATCTAAAGGTGCAGGTCCCCAAACATCGGAGTGTATAAGTTCAAAGATTTTTGAAGTTCTACTAGTGGATAATGAAAAAGGTAATCTAGTTTGTTTTGAAAAACGACAAATATCACAATGACTAGAATCTAAATTAGAAAAAGAAAATAACTTATTCAAAACTTTATCTGAAGGATGTCCAATCCTCCAGTGCCACAATTTATTTTGTTCTACATTATTAGCAATAAATGCTTTATTTGGAAAGTCTAAAATGTAAAGTCCATTTTCTAAATGACCTTCACCAATCGTCATCCGAGTTGCTTTGTCCTGAAATATGACAGCTTCAGATGTGAAAATTACATCACAATTTAAGTCTTTAGTAATTTTACTTACAGATATGAGATTTGAATTAAAGGTTGGCAGATGCAATATATTTGAGATATTTTTTGACAATAGTTTGGTATTTCCTATATTTTTAATAGGTACTTTGTCACCATTTGCAACAGTAACACTTTGATTATTTTTGGTTTGTTCTATACAAGTCAAGAGATTAATATTTCCTGTCATATGGTCTGTTGCGCCAGAATCAATAATCCAATTATTATTTTTGTATGAATTTAAACATAATTTTGATGCAATACCTGTAAATTTACCTTGCTGTCCAAATGAAGCTTTGATCTGGGCCAACACTTGATCCAATTGCTGTTGAGAGAGAAGGGAGTTGGGCTGGCCTGCTACTTCTTTGGACCCGCCAGTGCTCAAACCCGCTTTTGAGTTAGACCCGCTAGCATAGTCGGACCCGCTAGCACAGAGGAGCCCTTTTCTATCGCCATCACGCGATCTGTCTCGCTCCCTCCCTCTTTCTCCTTTATCGCCGCCAGTACCCTTGTCGCCTTTCCACCACTTTGGCCGGAGATGTGGATGGAGAAACCAGCACTGGTCATGGTCGTGACCTTCCTTCTTGCAATGGTCGCACCTGGCTGTGTTGTGTGCTCCCCGCATCTCGCTTCTAGGGTTAGGTTTTCGGGTTTGGTGTTGATTGCGGGTCAGAAAAGCTTGGTTCTCTGCCTTATCACCGGATTGTGTGTCTGAGTTCATGGCAGACCTTCTCGACTCCTCTTGCTCTAATAGTGACACAATTTCTTCAAGAGGGGGAAGGGAGGAGCCGAGAAGAATCTGTTGACGAACCTGCTCAAAGCTCGGATCCAGGTTTGCAAGAAATTGGAAAATTCGGTCTTGCTGTTTTCTTTCTCTGATTTTGTCAACATCTGTTACCTCTGGTTGGTGAATGTCCAATTCATCCCATTGTTTTTGTATTTCACCAAAGAACTGAGTAATTGGTTTCTGGTTCTGTTTGTTTTGGATGATATCTTGTTTGATTTGAAATATGTGGGCAAAGTTGTTTTGTTTACCAAACCTTTGTTTAATTTTCTCCCACATCTGTGCTGAGGTATCCAAGTACACAAATTGTTCACTGAGTTTGGGTTCTATGGAATTCAAGATTGAGGTCATGATGTTACTATCAAATTTTTCCCATGCCTCTGAATTTGCAGATGGTTTCTTTTTATCACCCGTGACATACCCATATGCACCTCTGCCTTTGAGGGCTATAGTTGCTGCTCTAGCCCATGGTAGATAATTTTTTCCATTGAGAATAATACCTGTTAATTTTGTTGTGGTATTGTCTTCTGTCGAGGCTGACCCGTGTTCTGCCATTGTTGCCTTTGGTTACTTCTATCAGCTTGAAGTTTTCTGAGTTGTGGTTATGTACCAGTTATTGGTACTGATTTCTCTGCTCTGATACCATGAAGTGTTTTAGAAAGAGATGATGAAAAATGAATTTTGTGTATATGTCTTGCTCTGTTACATGGCTATACATATATAGGCTATTTGTGAATATAGCCGTTATACAATTTCCTAATACGTTGGATTCTAGCTGTTGCCTAATTACAAGGATTTGATTAGCTAGGTACCTAATTTAGCTCTAGTAGCTGTAATTTGGATGCTAGCTGATATATTTCCTAAACTGGCCTATGATGATCTTCTGAGGCCTAATCTTCTATTTCTCAACACATATAAGTATACTGTAATTTCTACGGGAACTGCGTAAAAAAGCTAATGAAAAGATAAAAAAAAGGTAAAAAAAAAAAATTATGATGGGAAAAAAAATCAGCAAATTAATTAAAACAGAGCATGTACGTGTGACAGACTTGCGTTCTTCTTTAATTTAAAGAGGATTAACTAACCAAAAAATACATAGCGACTAAATTAAAACGGTTCATTTTAGAAGACCAAATTAAACATATTTTGAAATGAAGCTAACTTAATCGTCAAAAGTTTCAGTTTTAGTTAGCGAAAGAGAAAAAAGTTTAGACACAAGGATGAATCATTGATTCATTTCTCTCTCTCTCTCTGTTTTTTTTTTATTTCAATTCAATTATGATGCTATCAATTTAAAAGACCATCTCTATTTGAAAAGAATTGAGTATATATTTGTCTTATAAAAAATAATTATACTAAATAGAATGGGATAAAAGAAATCATGTTAAATTTTTATGGAGATATAAGATATTAAGATGTTTTAATGGATAAATTGACTATTTTAAAATTTTCCTTTAAAATAATATATTTTATTTAAAAACGTTGACAACTTTATTAATATTTTAATAATATTTACAAATTACAAGTTATAGTGAGCTTATACATTAAGACAGATGAAACAATATCGAAACTGAAGAGATTGAATGCAGTAACAATTTTATTTTAAACTCATGCATAAAATAAGATGTGTTATCAAGCAGGTCCGGATTCGTATCCTCTCAGGTACCGGACTCAACACAATAGAAACGTATGGCTCAGATTTACTCTCAGCCGGTCCTTACTCAGGATGACAGAGGGGGCGTTATTATTTGTGTTTTGAGATTCGTGTCAAGTTAAATAGAACAATTTTGGATCGTCTGATTCAATTGTACTCAATGTGATAACCTGAGGGGATGTGAATTCAAGGAGGTCCTAAACGCAACAATAACAAAAGAGGGAATCTTTTACAATTAGTAGATCTAGACCGTTCTTTTAACTTTGCACGAATTTCGAAGCCCAGTAATACACTAATACTGCCTTTGCGTTAGTCTGAATTCTAAAGTGACTGAGAGTTAAATCTTAAATCATAAAATGAGGCAAATCTTATACAGTACCTGAGAGGATACGGATCCGTCTTTTTCTTTTATATTATTTTCTTCAATGAAAATATGAAAATATGGTGTCAATTAGTTTAGGAACATTCAATGAGCATCCCAACTCCCAAGCACTCAAATTAATGTAATTTTTTTTATCTCCCACAATTATAGTTTTGAAAGTTGGGACATGATCATGGCCAAGTGACCAACAACACATTAAAAAAAACGAGTCTTACAATTCTTACAATTAAGCACGTTCACCACAAAGGAAGGTATAACTCTGGAGGAGTATACTGCACACGAACAGATGCCGCTGATTTTCATACCAGTACTTTCGGACACTGCAACGGAACAACTGGACAACTTGCGGCTAGAGAGAAGCCAGTACATGGCAGAGAGGCAACAACAGGGATTATTAAACACGGAGATAAAGAATGTTGAGTATATTGGAGCACAAAATCATAATACATTTCAACCCTCCTCAAAACTAAAACAGCATCTTTAACTTAGCTACTTAATAAAGTCTCCTGAAAACAAAACACTAAAAATCAAAATTTGCTGCCTCAAAACAACATGTAATTAAATTTGCGCTAGTGACCTGACATTAACACCAGATTCATCATTGTTGGCTTGGTTTAAACTTTGTCAACCATGATAGAGTACTACCAAGTCTTTCAAAAAAATAAAAATAAAAAAAAAATAAAAAAATAATATGATAGAGTCATAGAAGAGCGCCCTAGAGGTGATTCGATTATTTATTTATTTATTTTTACAAGAATATGTTTATGTTTAGAATAGTTATACAATTTGTTCTATTTTAAATTTTTTGTCCCAGCCTATTCTATATTCTTGACTTTCAATGCTTCCCAACTTGTAGGCTCGGGAGTAAGGCGGAACCACAGAAATTTTTATTTATACCCTTTCAAAATAAAAATAAAACACCTTAAATTATGGAGAATTTTACATTTATCCGGATCGCCAAGCTAATCCACAGCTTCATTTATGAGGGTCACAAATTGATTTGGAGACTCCTCAAAATATATTTAATATTACAGTATATTTTTTTAATTTTTGGAGGCCGCTAAGTCAATTTGCAGCCTCCTAAGAATGAGTCTGTATATCAGTTTGACAGCTCGAGTAGATGTGAAATTCTTCTAAAGTTAGAGTGTTTCGATTTTTTTTTTCTTTTTTCTTTTGAAAGGGTATAAATAAAAATTCCGTGGGGAACCATGCACGGTAGTCCTTTTTTGGAGACCATTTTCAAAAAGAATGTTAAGGTGATCACGTCGAAAGTGTCACAGAGATCCAAGTTTTTTCTTCAATTGTCAATTCCATTTATAAAGCCCAAGTTGTGTATATATTTTTCCTGTGTTGAAATTTTCTATAAAAAGATAACTCCAAAAAGGTTGGTTGGCTAGCAGCTATTCTCTGCTTAATTTTACAGAGTGTTTCCCAAAGATGGCTCTTGAATTATGACAAGAAATTTGAGCTGCTAACTACAGCAATTTAGAAAGTCGCTTATTCAATATTTTCTAGGTACTTATACAAGAAATCTCCATAAAAGGGAAGAACCAATTAAGGTGTCAATTCCTGTCCAGTTTTTTTTTTCTTCTTCTTCTTCTTCTTCTTTGTAATATGTGATAATTGGCAGATGCTATAAATAAAAGTTGAGATATTCAACCTGCCACATTTATGTGTAGATGCACAAAATGTTGCAGAGAATTCTCTTCATTTAAAATTCAGGACTACCATTAAGGATGTATATATATGAATCAATTTTAAGCATGACTTGCATTAATTACTTGGCCATCACAACTCATAATCCTCAATTTTAAAAATTCAAATTAATGATTAATTAAGCTGGTTGTGAAGGGTTTATGATCCATTTCTCAAAGTGGCACCTCATGTGTCAAAGGAGCCACCAGAACATAAACACTAACTAATAATATAAACAATAAATTTGTGCTACAAAGAAAAAAGTCCATGACGGTCATGTTCTATAAATTGACATGCAATCTCTCCTCTTCCATCAACTCAAGGCACTCCTCTCTCCACCATAGTTAACAATTTTTATTACAAAAATTATATCAACTATGGTGAATCGGGCAACCATCGTTTCTCTGCTTGTGCTAGGCCTCATCAGTTCCTGCTATGGCCAGATGAAAGTTGGCTATTACACAGGCAAATGTGGGACTAAAGATGTCGAGTCTATAATCAAGGGTATTGTTAAAGCTCGCTTTGCGTATGACCTGGATATTGTTGCATTCCTCCTACGCCTCCAGTTCCATGACTGCTTGGGAGATAAGGTTATACATATCAACTGATTTGGTTTTATATAGTATGCAATACATATATATACAGTTTAGTTGCAAAAAAATGTTTTGACAAATTTTACCAGGTCATCAGTCAAAACTCAAAACTAGTCTTTTTTGGATTTTCGAGGAAATGTTAGTCTAACTAAGAATAATTGATATTCCAAATGCAGAAATGTGATGCGTCACTACTGTTGCGGGGCCCGAACAGTGAGCAAACTGCTGTCCCGAACTTCACTGTGAAAGGTTATGACCTGATTGATAGAATCAAGGCAGAGTTAGAGAAGGCATGCCCTGGTGTGGTCTCTTGTTCTGACATCATCGCAGCTGCTACCCGAGATGCAGTTGTTGAGGTATGTTAAAACTTCTTATATGCATCTACCTTCTACCAATTGCATTGCATCATTTGGTTAACCAACAACAAATTTTTTATTATGTTGTCTAATATTTTACTTTATATAAATTTTAGGCTGGTGGCAGTTATATATTTTGCTGTACCAATGGGAAGACGGGATGGCCTAGTCGGACAAGCATCCTATGTTGATTTGCCAGCACCGGACATCTCTGTTTCTAACGCAATTGCCTATTATGGAAAGCAGGGATTCAGTCCCTTGGAGACAGTTGTTTTGCTAGGTAACTGATCCATCACTATTGCAACTGCACTCAGAAAAATTAATTTTTTAAAATAAAATAAATAGTAAAGCATAAAAGAGAGACTCATTACAATGTGACATATTATTTACTGCGTGATTTTAGGTGGGCACACAGTCGGAGTCACGCACTGCAATGTCATCAAGGACAGGCTGTACAACTATAAGGGCACTCAAAAGCCCGACCCGAGCTTGAATGCCTTCTATGTTTTCTTCCTCAGCAACATTATATGCCCGAATAATCCATCGACTGATAACATGTTTGTCTTCTTAGACAGCCCTAACAGCGTACGCACAGTTGACAACTCGTATTACCAGATGCTGCTCCAAGGCAAGGGTATCCTCCCAATTGATAATGCATTGGCTTTCGACCCCACTACCGCTTCATATGTTAAGGCCTTGGCTGACAACAATGCTTATTTCCTTGACCTCTTTGGAAAGGCAATTGTAAAGATGGGCTTGCTCGGTGTGCTTACCGGAAACCAAGGCCAGGTCAGACAAGTCTGCTCGAAAACAAATTACTAAGGCTCGGTCATCAGTTCGTCTCTTTCTCACGTTGGCTAATGTATTTTTTTTTTTCATTCATTCTTTTATTATACATGTGGCCAATGTTCTTTCATTTTTGTATTGATTTTCTTTTTTGCATGAAAGTTTATTACGTATGTTTGCGTAACATTAGGTATTTTCAGATATCTTTGAGTTGGTATTTGTTTCATTAATTTTGAAATCAGCAAATGAAGTAGACTGAATTGATGAAATGTCTTGGTGTGTGTACAGCTGAGGTTTTTTTTCTTTGTCAAGTACAATTAAAATGTTATTCGTATCTGTTCGTACTTTCATGCCTTCATTAATTGTTAAATCAAAAGTACAATTGATTCATTTGTTAGGTTTTAACGTGGGATTATATCATGAGGAGGGTTCCACTGCACTCAAATATCCAGAAGGCCCACAAAAAGCCCAACATACATTAGCTACGCGAGCTATATGACACGGCCCGGAACTTAAAATTTTATTTCCAAACGTAAAGAATGTTTAGTGATGTAGCGAAATCTTACCACTCCTTTAAGGCCTTTAAGGGAGATAGATTACTAAATACAAGTATATAACAGCAATTCAAGTGAAGAAACGAAACAATAATTCATTCCATCAGTTCCGTACATACAGTTAGGATTAAACACAAATAACATGTGATATCTATATACTCTGAAGTCATTATACAAACGAGATTTTAAATATACAAAATCAAATTATCATTATAATTCCACATTCAACCTCAAGATTCCTGAGCTTCTTGCATTTGCATAATTCATTCCCCACACTTTACCTGTCTTTAAAGAATTGCTCAAACCCTAAACCCTAAACCCCAAACTCTAAAACTCCAAGCCAATTTGAAGTATTGCGGAGATTAATAGAATTGCTCGACATAGCCTTTGTAAATAACGCATCCATGCAATCTTCATAACACCTTTCATGGCCTTCGCACATTCTCTTACCTCCTCACCACCTTGATCAACCATGACAAGCTTCAGCACCTGGTCAACATTAACTCCAGTGCCTAAGAGGAGTCGACTGAGTGGGTGCAAACAGCAAGGGGACAATCAAAAGAGGATAAGGGTAGAGAAGGGGACCACCTACAAAGGAAGAGAAAAGTTAAATTTCTGGTCAAGGATGTAATGAAAGAGGAAACAGAGCCTGATTTGTCAATTTAATTTTTTAAATAACTAAATAAAAGATTAAATAATTAACTGGTGCCCTTGGATTAGGGGGTGGTTGGAGCTGAAGGCTATGCAAAGATGAAGGAACAGGAGTTATGAAAGATGGATCGATCAGAACTGTCGGCTGTAGGATGTACGGCGATAGCGCACCCAATTGTGGAGCTTGACGACCAGCTCTTGGATTTGTTGTGAACCCAATCTGAGGGTAATTGTATGGCTGCGGTGTGCCAAGCAATGGTGAGGTTTGCCCATACTGATAATACTGTGGACTCATCTGACTGTAGAGAGCCTGCTTTTTGCACAAGTTCACAAGTTAAAATCCAAGAGCATAAAATATGTAAGGAGCTGGACAAAGATTGAATTTCGGTGCTAGTTCAACCGGATAAATACCAAATAAACTGATACAGAGCAAAAGAAATGAATGTAATAACTCTCTCTTATCTGATCATTCCAGTTTGTCAATGGGTACAGATTAAGATTTAGAATCCTGATAGGTGATTATAATATAATTTATTATTATTAGACTTCTAAGTTCTAATGCCAATGTCAAAGAGCCTAGCAATAATGGGTCTAGTCTGCCTTCCTGAACTGGCCTACACCAGTAAATGCCTATAAATAACGGATCTACAGTTCATGTGACCTAGTGGGGCCCGATATTTCATGAGCTGGCCCACTACAACCTGGTGCCTAATTACCACCTTATCACAGAGACATAATTATCCCCTCACAGTCACTGCACAAAGTTGTGAAAAGTTCTATTTGATAAGAAAGAGACCATTACCTGTTGGTAAGCATAATCAGCATGGTAGGTGGGGTACCTGCAAAAGTGTACCAACGTAAAAATAAGAGATGACAAGAACTGATTGATCATGTTTAACTAGTTGCATGCCAGCGACAAATTGTCCAGTTTAAAGCTAGCAAGGTGAGAAGAGGAAGAAATCAGTTAAGGACGATGAAGACTTCAATGTTTTATAACTATTTGAAGGTAAGGGTAGAATTGTCATTATTTTTTTATTAATATTTATCTGCATTTTTTTATTAATTAAATCAAGATATGGGAATATTAATATAATATTGTTAAGATGTGGAAATAACTAATTTTACAGTTTTGATGGACAAATATCTAAATCATAAAGTACTGATGGGCATATGTATAAATTTCTCTACCAATATTGATTAGTTTATTGAAGCAACTAGGTTACTAATTTAAACATGATGTCATCTTTAAATTCATTTAATTTGCTTTAAGACAGTAAAAAGGATAAGTTGGCTGTGCTTCAAACTTCTACCAGAATATCGGGCTTCAAAAGTTCGTGGTAGCTGAAATCACTTGAGCAGAAACTCTATTTTGATGATTCAAACAATCTACTGTAATCTAATAGGCTAACTCCTAACATGGATGGCTCAGGAAAAACCACAAAGGCAGCCTGTTCAACCCTAATTTTGGCTACTCCAGATGAACAAAATACTCCAATCTGGAGGACTCCAAACAACAACAATAAGGCACCATACCACAAACACCAATCCAGATAGTTCAGATCAAATTAAACATGATCTGGGTATTGCACCAATAATTAAGATAGGTAACCAATCAAAAACCCTAGTCTGGATTTTGCTCAAAATCCTTGTCTCCACTCAAATTGAAATTTTTTTTGGCTTCCAACATTTATAATCTGCAGTCAACTGAAACAACTTTTGGCTTCCAAAAATGCTCGTAAGTACTTATTGTCAAACAACACATGCTCACCACAAACATTTGAAAAGAACTCAAGGCAGTCTGCCGAAAAATTAACAAATGAGTACCTTTTTGTTTGTCTTTTGGCAAGCACGGCATCTCGCACAAGCACTACCCCTTGGCATCTGAGAAACAAAAAAGAAAATTACATTAGACTCAACACAAAACAATTTAAATTACAGGAATCTTGAACATGCACAAAAAATCACCTATTTTGATCAATTTTACCGCAACTTAATTTTGCGCAAACGATTACACTACCTTCTAAAGAAATAAAAGTGGAGAAAACTTACCTCATAGTCTCAGATTTCAGTACTGCACTCTCCACATCTATTTTTACAATACTCATATAATGCGGTGAGAGATTTATTTTAAGCCTTCCCTTCAATAATATTTTTCATAATTGTTTGATTTGAGAAAGGATGAACAAAAAGATGACGGCTCTCATGGGTCTTATATAGTACTTATATGATTGTCTAAAATCTAAAACCCTAATTTTGACGGTTCAGATCAAATAAGCATGAAATCAGAACGGCTCCAAGCAAAAACCTAGGTACCTTTTCAAAATTCTAGAAGGGGCGGCTCAAATCAATGGGCAATTCTAAACAACTGGCGGACATACCTATGCAAAACCATAGGTAGTTTGGATGGCTCGGATTAATTATTCCCTAATTTAAGTGTCATACTTGTGGTAATTTGTGGAAAAGGATGTGTAACTGTCACAATAACAAATTAATTTCACATTGGGGGAAAGTTCTTACTAGGTAAGTAGTAAATCTGCATTATTCCCTTCTTTAACCACAGAGAATTCATATTTTCAAATGGATCCATCAATCTCCAAGTAAATATTAATTAAGAGTACCAAAAATATTTATCTTTTTCTGAGCTTTAGCTTGGCAGCATCCCCACCTACAAGCTTTAGCTTTCCTATTTTACCATGAACATATAAAATTTTCCTTAATCATGAACGTAGATCTTGCTAATAGTTCAAGAAGAAAATAATTAGTTTTCTTGAGCTTCAAGAATTTATTTAACTTTCAGTAAACTTTTTTTTTTTTGCTAAATAATACAAAAACCAATTTTTTGTTTTGTTCCCCAAGCACCATATTATTAGCAGTAGAAGTACAAGTGCAAATGTGTCTTCTTTGTTGTAAATGAGTTAATTTCATATACAAAATCAGATTGACAAATATATATTTTCTAGATATCTCTAATACATGAACCTTGCAAACAATTGGTTGTAAAAAAATTCTAATAGAACAATAAAACTAATAAAGGATTGCTAAAATTAGTGAGTCTAGCAAAAAGGTTGAAGATAAAGCATACCGTTTTAATTCTAATGCCACGCTAGTAGTATGGGTATCAAAATCAAAAGAGAATTAACTTTAGTAAGCCTTCCTTCAATTCCGCAAACACCAAACTTAATTCCTCAAGAAACACATCGGATTCAAAAAACACTATCCTTGAACCACTCTATCTGACTCAGCACATTGAACTTCCAGATGCATTTAATCAACTCCACAAATTCCCAAATGAAACCCATAATACAATCTCTAACGCGACCTCTAGTATAGTTAGGGAACTGGAGTTCAATGGGAGATGGACAGTACTAAAATTGAAGAGACAAGAGAGAGGAGGTGGTGGAAGTGTCCAGATTTTTGTCGGAGGAGAGCGATGAATTCACATCCTCTGAGATATCTCATATTTTGAGTGACTTAATAGAAAATCGTAACCGTTTAAATAAGGTTGGCACGAATCTCAGAGATTAAATAATACTGGCCCCTGCGGTATCCCCGAATAGGAACAGGACACGTTGGTCAGGCAAAATATGAGATATCTCAGAGGATACGCACTCGGAGAGCGATGGGATGGCCAACCCCAAAGTTTTGGAAAAGTATCCTCTGCGGAGGTTATTCGTGCGGTGCTGTGAGGTGTTTTGATCTGATCTGTTTATTTAGAATTGAATGAATCAGATTAAATTTTGCTCGAATTTTTAAAAAACTCAACATTGATGAATCTTTAATCCATTCCGTCCGATCCGAAATAAACGGATCAGATCAACACCACTGCACAGCACCGCACCGGAAACCTCCGCAAAGGAGCGTTTCCAAAGTTTTTCCTAACTTAGCCCCGATTCGTAAAGAGAAACCCTCACAGCCGGATTTGGAACATGAGTTTGCTTTGAGATTTGTGTCAGATTAAAACAAACGATTCAGATTTCATTCTACAAGGTCAAGTATTGCACTGGACCTGAATTCATTTTTGACTCTGGGATATCTCAACCGTCGAATTCGCCTCCTCTGAGATACCTCATATTTTGCGTGACTTTTAGGAAAATCACAACCGTTCAAATTAATTCTGCACGATCTCAAAGCTCAAGTAACACTGGTCCCCAGCGCTATCCTCGAATGGGCACCGGACACGTTGGTCACTCAAAATATGAGATACGCATCTCCGTCAGCATTTTCGTCAGCACTTTTTTGGTTGAGGAAACTCCGTCAGCATTTTGATTGAAGCAGCAGGGTTTATCCGAAAGCTCAATTTGTTCAGTTCGCATTAATATGTGTAGTTTCTTTTTTTGACCATTAATAATATGTGAAGACTTCAAATCATACTAACAAATAAATTATTTGAGTTTGGTTCGATAAAATTAAAAATTTGTGATTCAGAAATAATTTAAAATTATTTAGATTGGAGCATCTCCATTAGTGCAAGGAGTTGCAATTGCAAAACGGTTATTGAAACCAATTTTAGTTCTTAATTGCATAACTCCTACAACCATGCAATTGCAAATCCAATTTTTTCACTCCAAATCAACGAATTTAATGAAGTTTGACCGACCCTTTGACCAGAACTGACCCCTTCCTTTCTCCGCGAAATCAATTTTCTTCAGTTCCTTTCCGTGACCAGAACTGGACATCTCCAAAACCAACATTAATGACTAAATCCAAAATCTATAACACCAAGAAAACAGAAACGTGCGTAAATGACTATTAACTCATTATACATAATCAACCAAGAAATTTTGGAATCATGACAAGTGCTTAAACAAATAAATTGAAGAAAAAAAAGGAGAGGCCGAAATGCAGTAATACTGTTTTCATCATATAGCAGCACAAAATGAAAAATTGAAAACAAAATAATACTCATTAAGGTGCTTAAAAGTAGACTACAAGTAACAAAGAATCCTAAAATTATAACCATATAGCAACAGATCTCCAACAACTTTCATCCCTGTTCGAACCAATGTGAACTAGATTGAAGATGCCCATATCAGTATCTTTCAAGTATGCAAATTGCGAGTATTCCCTGCTAAACAATAACCAGAAATCAATTAAGACTTTGCAAAATAAATTATAATCAGAAAATACAATGTATTATGTTTTTTCAAATAAGATGGGACAATTTTTCATCATTCTTTTAAAATTTCAAGTATACAAAATATATTTAAATTTATCTAAGACAACTCAGCTTGAAATGTAAAATTTGCGGAAAGGTGCATATACATAATGGAATTCTTACTTTTAATTAAATCTACTGATCTAATTTTAATAATTTTCAACTCAACAGAACTGCATTTTAAGTATTTAAAATTTGGAGTGGCCTTGATTATACTCGTAGTTGAACCTTTCTGAAGTGATGTTTTCTCATACAAAGGTTGATTTTGACTCGTACCAGCTGGAAAAGTAAGAAAGGAAGAGACATAGTACCCATAAGTAACTTCCTTGATAGAAGAGAAGCTTTCGAAATAGTTCATCTTCTCCACTCAGAAACAAGCAACTTGCCAGAACTTCACCCTCTAGTAACATCTCATAAAACTGGAGATCTCCAATCAGAAACAAGCAACCTATCAGACAAACATGAGCTGCAGGAAATAATTTTGCCTGTTCTGGAGATACATGATGTTCCTGAATCAGATGCAAAGAGAATAAATCAAGATTTGATTAATAGGCTGGAGATGATCAGGATGCCAAACTCCATCACCACCGAAGAAAAAAGTACTACTAATGTGAAAATCGAAGGAGCAAAAAAGACTCAGGAAAAAGGTCAAACAAGGAGATGATGTAACTATTCCAGAGGATTTTCAGTGCCCCATTTCTCTTGAACTAATGTGAGAACCGGTTATTGTGTCAAGTGGACAGGTTTGTAAATGGGCTACCAATATCTGAGAGCAATTAATTGTTCTTGTGTACATAATTTTGCTGGACCTGACGAGTACCTGCCCATACAGTTACCGGGCACCAATAAAACAATACATATTTTACCAATACTTGATACACAGATATAGGTGGCCAAAGGTATGTAGCTATATTAGATATATGGTGTTGAAACTTGTGACTGAAATCTTTGCATGAAACACATAGGCCCTAGCATGCCAGAAACCAAATCACAGGAAAAAGGTTGACCAGTAACATAGACAAAAACTCTGATGTACTATGAAAAATGGAGCTTAAAAAAAATTGGTCCAAATCAACACAATTTTGACCAACAGGGTTTCTAGATGTGTCAGCTTGTAAAACCTAGTACCAATTAGCTAACCTTATCTGATGACGTGTACTCCAGCTCGAAGCACTTTATACTATATTCAATTGCTTGGTGCACTCGCTCGCCATGTGGCCATACTCCTTGCAGTTCCAGCACAACTTTTGTGTTGGGCACTCAGCTACTATATTGTTTTTTTTGTAATAATTTCATCTGACAATAAAATTCAAATTAACATCAGAACCAGGCAACCAGCTTCATGCATCAAACAAAACAGAAAAATAAATTATATTCAATAATTCGACACATTTCCTAGTTCTGAACAAAATTTCTTATCAATTAATTGGTTGGATTTCTTTTCCAAAACAAAACAAAATAGATGAGTTCACTACAATTGAACCTCAATTGAAAGAGCATGAATAAAAAACCTACCAGTGTAAGCAAATTAATTAAAAATTCCTACTAATAAACCGACAGATGTTGGTCAAACGAACCATAGCAAGGAATAAGCATAAATTGGGCAACAGAATTCGCCACAAATAACATAGACCAAATCCACAATCAAATATAAATCGAATAGAAGTTATAATTCACAACTCACCCCAATAATACAACAAGGAAGATCTCCGTATCAATGAGCAATTCCTCTTCAATTGTTCTAAAAAAGTAGATGCGAAATAGGGGAAATTCTAGCCGCGACACAGAGAGACACAGAGAGGGGCGAAGAGATGGAAGGGAGCAATTGTGATATTTTCTCGGAGCGCGGCTGTATTGAAACGGGGAGGGGAAGAACGGAGGAATGGATGAAAATGGTGAAAGGGAGGTACGGTGGAGGAGGAACGGGGACGGGAAGGGGAAGAAGGGTAGAGGAAAGTTTCTGTTGACGGTAGCTCAAGTAGTGATGAGCAGATCTCTTGCGAATTTGAAGTTTTTGAGCGATTTGCAAGCTTGCAAATGCTGAAAGCTTTCGTTTCTAAAATTCTCTCTCCATCGGTGTCTTGCGAATTTGAAATGACACGTCGGACTTTGCAAGCATAATTGCAAGCCGATGGAGATGCTCTTATATATCTCAGTCTTACAAAGAAACAAAAAAAAAATGTTATGTGAAAAATTCACGAATAATTTGTAAAATTCGAGAAAAATTCTTAAAATTCACAAATTATTTGAAAATAATTCAATCAAAGTTTGATCAATTGAATAATTTGATGTTCGATTTGTCATCACTAAAAAAACGAATTATGTGTGAATAATTCGCGAATCTTCTTATTTTGAGCCACACGTCAAATTAACACTCCCTCAATTATAATAAATTTAACCTTTTACTTTTATGTTTGTGCAGTAATATTACTATCTTAATTCTTATTTGCTTGATATGAGTATGTATTTGGAATTTGGAAGCTGATGACATGAATTGATTTGCCAGCTGAAATTGTGAATTTAGGTGATCTTTATTAGAAACTTATTATAAAATGTTGCATCGAAGATAAAGGGAGATATTTCACCACCACAAAAAAATCGTGTGATTTCATCGAACAGTTGGTGTGCAAGAGGAATAGAGGTAGCTAGCATCTTCATAGGCCACCTAGAAGGTTCCATAGTATATTCTTCACATCAACCATAGTCTAATTTGTTTGTAAAAATATATATAAATGTCTAATATGTTTAGGGTTTTTTTTCTTCAAATTAAGGACTTTGGACAAAGATCTAGTTAAAGTTATGTCTAATATATATGTTTGATCGGCAAAAAAAATTACTAGGAAAATTTTAATTCATGTGATCTTTTAAATTAATTAAGTTTAAATCTTTTACACAAATCTCAAAGATGGTTGGACGTTTTTGATCCGATTTTGAATAAAATTGTCCAAGATCCAAATTCTTTATTTAATGAATGATAGAACACAAGAGATGATATATCAAATATTCAAAATGTTAGATTTTAAATAATAACTTATGTTTAGGTTGTCGGTAAAAAATAAATTAGTTTTCTAAGTATTTATAATTTCATTTGTGACAATGTTAAACTCATTTGTGACAACAATAAAAAGGCTATAATCAAATTAAAAACTTTAGTGTTATGATTAACAAAGGTTTAAAATAATTGAACGAATAAATATCTTTTATAATTAAATTATATTTGTCACGAATTCTTCTAATAAAATAAAAGAAGAAAAAAGTTGACATTCCAAAAAGACTTAAGACTTCATTTCACGCAAAATTAGAGTTCAACATATATATCAACTTAAGATTTATTAAAACATAGCTAAAAAAATAAACTGTTTTTTATAATGATTTGAACAAAACACACAAAAACTTTGCACATTTTTATTTCACAATTATACAAATTAAAATTTACACTCAATATGCACATAATTCAACCACATGTGTCTTGAGACTTCAACAGTAAAGAGGCCGAGTAATACCGCATTTACCTGGCACTTTTCTGACTTGATCAAAACTAACTCGCAGCCAAGGAAACACAGCATAGTGTCGGATATGACAAAAACATTTGTAATCGGCTTGTCTTGCGGCGTGGCAACATTTAGGTGTTGGGTGTGGCGGATTGGAACCTCTTACCGATGGCAAACATGCATTGATACCATCACCGTCCATCCCACAAAATATGAACCCCATACTATTATTGACTGTAAAACATAATAGTAATATTGACATAAAAACCAGCTTAAATGATGGTTGAAACTCCATATTGTATATTTGAAATTTTCAAATTGGATTCTGCTAGTTTGTCTTAGGTTTGGAATTTTAGAATGAGCAATACGAATTTATATATACTGCAAATGTTGGATACATGTATGGTGGTTGTACTGTTGTGATTTTGTTAAAAATTGATAATTGCAATACGTACATTTGTTACACGAGTGTAGCTAATTTTGTTAAGAAAAAAGTTAAAGACAAGGTTTTATCTTTTATTAATGGACGTACTTAATTTTAATTACAAATTATTTTAGTTCAATATAATAGAAAAAAAAATATTTTCTATATTTAGAGTGTACATTTTTGTTCTGAATTTGTTAGTTGTTGCAAATCAAATAATAATTTTGACACAACAGTTATTTCTTAAGGTTCGGTTGTAACAATTTTTAAAATTTTGATTTTTTTTTTCAAATTTGGTCATGTTATCAATTGAATATTTATTTATTAATTGGAATCTCAGTTTTTACATTAATTTTTGAAAGGATATGTATGGCGTATATCCGATTTCTATGATTAGTTCACTTAATATATATTTTTAAAATTTAATAATACATCTTCTTTTTGCTCGTGTTGTTACTATGCAATAATCTAGAAGTCAATAATATGATAATTTTATCATATATATTTTATTCATGAATTGAATGATTAATAAAATATTATTTTGTTATCTTGAGTATTATTGCATTCATAAATCATTTCTAGTTCATGACTGGAATTGTGAAACTTCATAATATAGATGATATATACTCATAAAAATCTCTAACCGAGATAATTAGCAATAATACTAATTAACCGCTACAATGTTAGTATGTGAATTAAAAGATTGTCATGTTTTACAGAACATAGACAAAAAATGTCATTTTAATTACATAGATACATGTTACATAAACATGATATTTGACAGATTCCGAATGAAACATTACATGAAATTGTGTTCGTGTCATTAATAATTTTATTCAGTGTTAACTTCAAAAGTATATTCTTCACATCAAGCATAATCCAATTAATCCAATTAGTACTTGTCAAGTGGAATTGAGACTTGGAGTATTGGATTAATTTGTTTGTTATGAGAAGGAAGATGCTATCACACCCAGGTTCAATGAAAAAAATACATCATGTCCAGTGGACATCAGTCTGATCATATAAATCATGATTTAGATGGCACAACTAACTCAGACAGTACCCCATCTCAAATTCTAATGTCCACATATCTACTGATGCCTATCACACCCAGGTTCAATGAAAGTACCCAAAATACTTAAAATTCACATAATAAATGCAAGAAGATAAGAATGACAAACCTCTTCTGTGTATGTTTTTCTGCACTCTGTGTGAACCCAGATCTCACACCCGTCACATTGAGTCTAATGAAAATTGCATAAGAACCATAAAGATGAGTAATAAAAAACATAAACAAACTCAGAATGAATTATAAATTTGTCCTTTTGGGGTTTTAAGTTTTGTTTGTTTCATGTTTAAAGGTCCTACTTTCTTGTCAAGTACTGCTCACATATATTGAGTACCAATAAAGGATTGTACCCATGAACCTGTCTAATAATTGTTATAAGCTAAAGATACTTACAAAGGATCCCCCATCTGTATCGTACCAGACTCTCACGCACACACCACAATAGCACCTTTCCTTGTATAGCTGCACAGCCACCAAACCAAATATATAAACAAAACAAGAAAACCTCATGTTAAAAGACAATGCAATATTTGTATGTCAAAGAAATACATGTTCTAAATAGATCATGAACATGTGTGTTTGTGTTTACATCTTTACATGCGCCAATTTTGTATCATTTAAATGTTCGAGTCAATTTGACAAATATATTTTTTCCTTCATGATAAAGATGATTCTATAAAGCTTCTAGAAGCACATTAAGGGTAAAGCAGTAAAAAAAGTGCAACAGACCTTGCTACATGCTATACATAGTTGCTGATCAAACTTAGACTTCCTATTCTTTGTGAAAGAAATGGTTCTTCCACAGCCTTTGCATGTTCCGTTACCGCCCTGAAGACAACAAACAAAATTACCAATTCAGAAAGCCCATCCCAAATTAAATGCATTGAGAAAAGTAATAGTATTAAAGATGAATTTCATATCCATTAAAAGATTAAAGTAGAAGCATAAGTATTTCTTACATTAGAAGAACCTTCTTGGCCATGGCTTAATCCAGGGACCACATCAGCAGAATCACTATCTGCTGGCCCCTGAGCAAAACGAGATCCGAGATCAAAAAAGCCACGCTTAGCCAAAAATGCTTCCTCTATAGCAGCTACAAACCTGGCTCTGAGTTTACCCGGTTTCTGACCTTGAAATCTGAAAAGTCAAACAGGAAAATAGAAAATTTTCTACTTTGAATAATAAACTGACACATATTACCACAAGATGTGACAGTTAGCTGCATACCTGTCTACATTAATTGTCTAGAAAAGGAAATATCATTCCTGCTTCCACCCATCCGTACTCCTATGCAAAAATAAAATACAAAAACTTTAAAAGTGTGGCTCCAGAAATAATTAAACCAGGGTTGTAGGGGTTAGCTTTATACCATTACTGCAACTGCACAGGACCCTGACATAGAATAATCAATCCAAATTAAAAGTTAAGGTCAAGCAGACTGCAGATATAATCAGTTGGACTGTATATGCTTAGTTGATATTATATATGATACCAATCATCAGTGGTAATGTACATAATGATATATACCAAATGCAATCAACCTCAATTAAAGAAACATAAAATTAAGCTTCCAGTAACTAATTTTGAGGCTCAACCAACCCTCAAATGTGAAACTTCTTTCGTCTTGGACACCTACTCGGCTAAACAAAATTTATTATTCAGTTAAGCAAATTGTTAGCATGATTATACTTCTGTTATATGTATTAGCATTTTAAAAGTTGTGGCAGCTAAAAACATTGAGCAGAAACCCTATCTTGATGATTCAAAATATCTAGCCTAATCAAATAGGCTAATTCCTTATGTGGATGGCTCCAGACAACCCATAAAACTCAGATGAAGAGAATACTCCAATCTGGAGCACTTCAAACAAAACAATAAGGCACCAAACCCAAAGCACAAACTCGGATGGTTTATATCAAATAAAACATGATCAAGATATCACACCAATAATTAAGGTAGGTAACCTATGCAAAACCCTAGTTAGGATGTTGCACAAAAAAATGCAGTAGTTTCAAAATCAAAAGTTAAATTATAGGAATTTTGAACATGCACCAAAAATCAACTGTTTTGATCAATTTTACCGCAACTCAATTTTGCGCAAACGAGTCCACTACCTTTTAAAGAAATAAAAGTGGCGAAAACTTACCTCAGTCTCAGATTTTAGTACCGCAATGGCCACATCTATTTTTGCAATACTCATATAATGCGGTGAGAGATTTATTTTGAAGCCTTCTCTTCTCTAATATTTTTCATACTTGTTTTATTTGGGAATGGATGAACAAAAAGACGCCGGCTCTCTTGGGTCTTATATAGTACTTATGTGACTACCTAAGAGATTAATCTAAAACCCTAAGTTTGACGGTTCAGATCAAATAAGCATAATCAGAATGGCTCCAAGCAAATGCTTAGGTACCTTTTTCAAATTCTAGAAGGGACGACGGCTCAAATCAATGGGCAACTCTAAACAACTGGTGGACATAGCCTACCCAAAACCCTAGCTAGTTTGGATGGCTGGGATTAATTATTTCCTAATCTAAGCGTCTTACAAATATTTTATTTCCAAAAGTAAACATACCAATGGTAATTATATGAAAAGGATGTGTAACTGCACAATAACAAATTAATTTTCACATTTGGGGAAAGTTCTTACTTAGAAAGCAGTAAATCTGCATTATTCCCTTCTCTGACCACAGAGAATGACTCGTATTTTGCAATGGATCCATCGATCTCCAAGTTAAGAATTAAAACACAGAGTGCCAAAAATACTAATATTTTTTTTCCTGCCTTAGCCTGGCTGCATCCCAACCTACACCTTTCCTATTAAAGATAAAGCATACCATTTTAACTTCTAGGTACCGTATGGGTATCAAAATCAAAAGAGGATTAACCTTAGAAAGTTCCCCTTCAATTCCACCCTCTATCTGAATCAGCTGGTTGAAGTTCCAGATGTAAATAATCAACTCCAGACTTCAGTAACCCCCAAATTAAACCCATACAACCTCTGCGCCATCAGTTCCACTCTAAACTGACCTGTCTTCTAAAAGGGAGCTGGGGTTAATGGGAGATAGCGATACAATTATTGAAGAGACTAGAGAGAAGTGGTGGCAGTGTACAGATTTTTGTCGGAGAAGCTCCGTCACTCCGTCAGCATTTTTATTCAAGTTGCAGGCTTTATCGGAAACTTTTATTTGCTCTCTCGCATTAGTAGAATCAATATTTTCTCTCTCTGCTGCACAGTAGTCTAGCAGAGCGTGCGTACCTTCGTCCGAAATTTTTACTCACAACAAAATGGAAAAAATAAAAATTAAAAATAAGAAATGCTGTGGAAAAAAATTAAAAATAGAAAGGTACATGTCATATTTCCAAATTAGAAAAGAACGACAAATAAAAAAATGAAAAAAAAATATAATGTGGGACTAGACTGCTTATGAGTCGAGTTGAGTCCGAGTTGAGAATAATTTGGATTCAACTAGAGAACTCATGAGTCAAGTTGAATCTGAGTTGTTAATCTAGTTCCGAGTTAGAAACTATAATTTAGAATCAACTTGTGAGCAACTTGAGTTGAAGTGAGTCGACTCATGATGTAGTACATAGTGAGACAATCTAATTTAATTATAAGAAAAGAAATATTACACAGTATATCAAAATAATACACAACTAAAGACAGTACACAAATGAGATAATGACCAATACATAATTAAAAATTATGAAAATACCAAAATAGTATATAATTAAAAATTATCAAACATATTTAGTTGTTTGAGAAGCGACTTTTTTTTTTAGTTTCAAGCGGCAATACAGTAGATTGTGGAAAATATGTATAAGGTTTTGGGACATAAAAATTAGGAATATATGAATTAGGATTTGGTGTGAGTCCAACCAAGTTGATTCTGAACTGAGTTGGAAGTAACTTGGATTCACTCATAAAACAATCAAATCAGTTTCAACTCGAGTTATTAGCGAGTTGAATTCGAATTGATTCCAAATTGAGTTTCAAGTCGTGAGTTTTTTGTGCACCCCTATGTGAGACGTCATAAAACATTGAAAACTTGGAAAACGAAAAAAAAGTGGCCTGCCATTACATATCTCAACCAAAAAATGAAAACAAAAAAAATTCTAACTGGAATGCCATAAGCCATACCGACTGACACAGAGAAAAAAAGAAAAAAAGTGGAACGTCATGGCATACTATGACCGCTACCATAACTCATAAAAGACAGAGATATTCAGATCTGTCTCTCCCATCTCATTCTTTCCTTCTCCATAGTTATTCTTTTTGTTTTTTTCATGGTGTTGAGATTTGGCATGGCATCTCGCAAGGACGCATGACTCATTACTACCTTTCCATTTTTAAATTTTCACACAACAGTTCTTATTTTTATTTTTATTTTTGTTCATTTTCCTATGAATACAAATTTCGATTCTTTTGTACTATTGAATCAATATTTTTGTTTTGAAGATTTATGAAATGTTCAGCATTAACTAAATATTTTTTACTAATTTTTAAATAGATAAAATTTTAATATTTTTGAATAGTCTAAGGAATTTTTATATCAACAAGTAATTTTCTACCTATCAAAAAATAATAAAAAAATTGTTCTATAAATATATTTTCATATAAAAACCACGTTGAGTGGTTTGAATCGATTATATAGACTTTTAAAATAAAAATATTAATCTATAAAATTGATTAACTTGCACTATATAGTATCATAGTCTTGACATCATATCACTGTGTTCCGTATTTGTAACCAATGATTTAAATAGCGTTTATCGCGTCATAGCGGCCGGGTTAAAAAAATTGCGCTATACCCAAATAACGGCACTATTTGGACATAGCGCCATAGCTTTTATAGGAGAAAAACGCTATAGTGGCGCTATAGCGTGCTATTTAGAACACTGTTTGTAACCATTGATATTTAATTAAGCTTACATTTTTTGAATTATATTATCATTTATTATTTTATCCGTTTAATTAGTGAAAGAAAAATGTAACGTGATATGACTAATGCATCTAGATTTGAAGGTGATGTTATGTGATAACAAAACATTAATGTAACTAATGTGACTAAAATTGTAAGTAGTCATGTAACTAAATAACAAAAGTTATAAAATTTATATGTAAATATAAAATTGATAGATGTGATTTATTTATAATTTTTTCAATATGTACATAAATAATAATTATTTTTTGTTTTGTTTTTCTACGATAAAAAATTGAAAAATAAACGTTCAGAATTACATTGATGTATTTTGCAAAATTAAAAAATTATAGTTTTTGTACATATGCATAGAACTTGCTCGGACCTTGTTACTGTTCCACTTCATTTGGGAAACATGAAATGTATGATTTACACTGTTGTCCTTTTGAGTACTGTTTGATATTGAATGATAATACGAGGGAAATAAATCTGCTGTGATTCTAAACGGATCGCAGGACCCTGTTATTACAAATCCACCCATTTATCTGTCTGGAGATTCGTGTATAAAAAATAAGTGCTGTTGAGATCTGCGCATTCCAAAAAGTGAAAGGCTGGATTTGGAATCACAGCTGATTTATTTCCTAATACGAGATAGATGTTATTGGTAACATGCTCTCAATTTCCTTCTCTTATCCTGCTATTAGGGGCAAGAATCAGAAAATTTAAATAGAGGTGACTAAACAATCCTCTATCCTCTACTACAATACTACGTTGGTTTTTTTGGGATCCAATCACCTATTTGTTCAGAGAGAATCGCAGCCGTTCATTCAATAGATCTCAGCCGCTCATTAAAAGTAAATCTCAATCTCAGCCATTAATAATTAATTTTGATTTTATATCTCTATTTTATGCTGCCAAATATATAGAAATATAAATTTAATTAACCAGTTGCTACATAAAAAATCACATAAAAAGCCACGTGCAAATTGTGTCGCCTTTTTCTCCCACGCGGACGCGTCTCGCTCTCCACTCCTTTCAACAAAAAAAGAAAAAGAAAAGAAAAGACGATGCGTCTTCCATCACGACTCAAAGAATACCTCCCTCCTGAAATTCAACGCCTTGTGGGTATCAACCTAGAAGCATGATTTTCATCTTCTACAAAGCTCAAGGCTATGCAGTCGGATCATCCCTTGTTGAGGAGGATAAGCTTGAGCTTGCCACCATGCTCCTTGAGAAGGCTAAGGCGGCCAAGGGTGTTTCCCTCCTCCTCCCCACGGATGTCGTTAATTATTGCTGCTAAGTTTGCTGCTGATGCTAACAGCAAGGTACAATAATTAATTTCTTTCCTTGTGATTTTTTGGGGACACTTCTTTTGCTTTGCAAATGCAATTTTACAGTTTGGAGTCCGAACAGTTTTCTCCTTGTGGGGTTTTTCCAATTGAATGTTACTGAATAATAATTAATTAGATTAATTTAATGTATAAATTAGACCGACCATTTTCCTAGCTTCATTTCAAGTTCAACCCCACTAACATTGCATGCCATGCCCATACGGCCATACATATATATATAGATAATGATATTAAATTATGAATTTGCAACTAAATAATATAATTTACTTTTTGGCATGATACTAATTGCAGCAGTGCTTATTTTTGTTGGTCGTGCCAGCATCAGAAATTGCTGATGGATGGATGGATGGATGGGTCTAGATGTGGGTCCTGACTCTACCAAGACTGTCATCTGGAACGGTCCCATGGGTGTCTTTGAGTTTGAGAAGTTTGCTACTGGTACTGATGCAAGTCCAATTAATCAGCCCTTTAATTTTCCCTTTTTTACATTTTAATGCATAGTGATTTGTTTTACCTTTTCCTTGCTAGAGTTAAAATTTATAAAATCTAACATAGAAATGATTTTACATAGAATTCTAATGTAGGCAGATTCAAGTACGCCTGGCACCAATAACAAAGGAACTCGCCTCTCTATTGAGAGATGATGTTTTAATTATTGCAAGAGGCATCTAAGAAAAGAAAAATAAAAGATTCAAGTACAAGCAAACATTTGTTAATTTTTGAAGAGGGCTAAGCTAAATAAAAATTAAAAAAAAAATTCAATTAAATTTTAATACAAATAATTTAAAAAATTAGAATTATGAGGTGGCTTAGCCATCTTTGAAGTACACTAAAATCCGCCCCTGAATATCAAAGATGAATCTTTTGGTATTATTCAGGTATACATTATTCGAGGAGGGAAATATAAACTATTTAATATTTTTTAAAGTAATTGACATCCCTATTGAATATTAATTCCATGAGCTAGCTAGGTATTTGGGCTTATGTTTATTTGTTTATTTTCTTCAGGCAATAATTTTGGGCTTTCTTATTTTGCTGTTTGGAACTTTGAACTTGGGCTTTCTTTTGAGTACATGCTTGCTTTGCCTAACCTAATGTTCAGTCTGTTTACAAAATCCAATTCCTTCTCGATGTCAACTCTTTTGCACAGCCTTCCTAAAAGAGTGTTATTGTCACACCCCTGATCCGGAGGTGCGACGATGCAGCCGCGTTCATTTACCATTCAATTTACTAAGCATGGATCTTTTTATGCATTGCCAATAGCATCCATTATTTTTGCCATATCCCAATCTATTTACGATAATTATCTGACATTTTATAGTGGATGATACTAGAGATATATTCTCTGCACCCTGTTAGATACAATAAACCAAAATCTCATACCTTTAGGTGGCCCTGCTGTCAATTATAACCCAGAAGCATTTCTTTGACTTCACATAATGAACCTGTAACCCACAAGGGGAAACGAGTGAGAAATAATAAATTATTTCTCAGTGCTGATTGCCACTCAGATTATTGGATTCAAAGGAAATCCATATTCAGAATGAAATCACCGCACGAGAAACAAACAGTTCATTATATAATAACGAATGCAAATGCTCAATATCAGTATCCAATTGAATAACAAATATTTCATAATTAAATCAGAACTCTAAGAATCTTATTAGAATAAATGGTTTGGGTCAAAATCTTTTAAACCATAAAGTCAGGTAATGTTTGGAACCTAATCTTTAGAACCGTTAAGTCTAGTAACGTATGGTTTCTTAACTTTACAATATCTAGTCTGGTAGTACTGAAAGATATCATACATATATCTGTCGTGTCAGGGCTTATACCATTTTAAATATCCTGACACTTGATTAACGAAAACAATACGAAATAAATATCACAATACTGTCATTATTGGAAAGGAAATCAATGATAAGATAGTTACCACAGTTCATTAGTCTTACAATCACAATTCACATTTATTCAATATTCCCTATCCAACCGGTATTGGATTCAGTTAGGGCCATTCACCATATGCGCATAAGGGTCCTAGAGTAAAGTCTAGTAGCTAGCTAGACTTTACGTATAATAATCCTTTTTCTCCACTATATGGAGGTTCAAGGATTTCGGTATTCAATATTTATTCAATTCAATCACTGTGGTCTCAATCAATTATTTGCAATAAGAATCAACCAATCGATAAACAATATCAACATGACAGTCAACAGACTTACCTGTAATTCAGTTTCAGTTGCATTGGGCTATGCGTATGATGCAACAGTTCAATCAATGCAGTCAATCAAATATTCAAAATGCACAGCAAGTTACGATTTAATTCCTAGTTATAAATCTGAGACTAATCCAATAACCTCGCACCTGATACGTAGGGCAATAGGCAAGATCACTAGCAGTCTTTCCTTCATGAACCTTTTATATTGTCACTCTTATCTGTTGATTATGCCTACGACAAAATAATATATATATTCTTATCAATATTTATAATCATCCTCATCATTTGTTTAATTAATAACAATACCATTTTAATTAATGACATCATTTACCCATTATTCTATCATTTTCTTAATCCCTTAATTTATATTTATTTCAATCCAATAATCCAAAATCAAGTCCAATAAATCCACTCCAAATTCATGTATTTAATCCAATAGTCCATATATGTCTAATAAGTAACAATCCAAATCATTTAAGTTCAAACAGTCCAATAGCCTAATAAATCAAGATTCAAATCTAACAGTCAATTTTCAATTAATTTTCATTCTCAAATTTGCTTGTGACTTTTATATATGTAACTTAATCAACACCAATGTTCCTTTGACAAGGGAATATTACCAACTCATAGAAAATTTATCCAATTAAAAATTTCACTTTGTACTTATTTAAAATAATCTTTAGTTAAACCATAATATTTCAATCATAATAGAAAGAGGAACTAACTACATACTTTGACAAAGTAAATCTTATATAACTATAGAAGTGCAACACATACCGTACTTGTATCCATCTTCAAAGTATTTTGCATATTTTCTCAATTAAGCTTAATATATCCTATGTTTCAATTTACCCAGGTTATAAAAACCAATGTAGCAAAGTTAGCTAAGTACTGGTACTAATGAAATATACATCAAAAGTGTCCTTTTTAATTGTCAAATCACAATTAAGGAAAGCCATGTGTGCTTGTAGACCATGAAGTAAGAGTTCTAATGATTCTTACATAAATATAACTATCCCAACAAAGATATTGGACTATCATGTATATATAAAATTGGAGTGTTTTCAACTAATAATAAGCAATCTTGCTAATTCAATTCAACAGTCAATTAATACAACACCTAAGCTTGATTAAAGCTCACTTCTTAAAACACTTAGATAAAAGAACAATAGAGAGATATATACCCAGCAGCTAGCTATGTGAACTAATTTTGAAAGAGAGATAGCACATTAGAGTAACTGAAACTCGCTAGTGATGCAATTTCATCTCAAGCTGCCTTACACAAACAAAGGAGAGAGAGAGAGAGATAGAGAGATAGAGCGAGAAGAGGGTTTGAGAAACCATTGAGAATTAGAAGAAATACTAGACATTTCGGTAGATAGCAACTCTCTTAGTCAATGGGTTACATGCTGGAACAACAGAGTTCTGCCACGCAAGGAGAGAGGAAGGAGATGATCCTGCCATGTGGGTCCCCATGTGATATTTTCAATTTCAACCTTCAAGTTTTCAAAATTTATTGAGTGGTCCCACATGTAAAATTTCTCTGTTTAATAAATTAATTGTTGTATACTATTCCAATTAAATTGATTCATTTATATTGCAATCTATTCCATTCTCAGTTATCGGATGATATAACATTTTGAATATTTTAAAACTTTAATTAACATCCTACATATATTTATTTCCGTTAATTAGACTTTCAAATGATTTGCTTATAGTAATTTCAGATTACTTGATTGTCTTATTAATCTATTCAGAAAATTAATATTTGTTCCTTAATTGTTACTTATTTTTATTAAAAGACACATCAAGCATTTCGTATCTTACCTTCAGTCATTAATTTCATATATCTATATATACTAGTATCATACCCGTGCGTTGCAATGGGGATATATTATAAGAAACAAATATATCAATGAAAATAATAATTATCTAAAAATTAAGACACATGTTAATAGAAAATTTATATGATTTTGTATTTTTAATTAACTTTAATTGTGATCTCTAATAACAATTTGATGATGTGATGATTCTTTATTTTCAAGTACTAATAATATCAAATAATAGCTCGATTCGAATTTAATATCAAATATCATACAACAATTCAATATCGACATATAATATGATATAAAAAAGTATAAATAAAAAGTGTTACCATGTGTATGTATATGATATATATACACACACATATTATAAGAGAACTATATACTTACACACACGTTCCAATTTTGTATTATTCTTCTTCTTTGTTTCTAATTTAGAATATACACACACATTAATATATTATATATTGAAAATATACTTTAAATTGCCTACACCAATATGTATAGAAACAAAGAAAAAAAAAATAAGAAAATAAAAAAAATGGTTTTCATTATGATCCGTATAGAAATGAAAAAGAAGTAAGGAAATAAAGAAATAAAAAAATAGAAGGTGGAGTCTTTTCAATTTAAGAGGAGAAATATAGAAACAAACAAATAAGGAAATGAATAAAGATATCGCTACATTTTAGAATTTGTTTAATTTTAATTATAATATATCGTGTGATAGCACATGTTGTGAGTATGTTTTTAACTAAATTTAGACTTTTATACATAAAATAGATGCATTTAATCAAAAGAAGACAAATTATGTAATTTGAGGGCTGAGATCAAATCTGAAGTTTCATCTTTCAATCGTAGCTGTTGGCGGATCGGACACCCAACGTGCTTAATAATAGAATGTTTTACTTCACACTCATATTTTGCGATTTTAAAGTTCAAAACGTCGATCGGAACCGTTCAAGCTGATATCCATATTAAATTGTGCATAGAGACCAAATTTTACATTTTTTGGAATTTTTTTACTATTTCTTTAGAATTTTTGAAAATCGCTGTTTTTGATGGTCCAGAATTTTCTGAAAACCAACGATTTTCAAAAATTCTAAAGAAATAGTAAAAAAATTCTAAAAAATGTAAAATTTGGTCTCCATGCATAATTAAATATGGAGATCAACTTGAACGGTTCAGATCGATGTTTTCAACTTTAAAATCGAAGATATAGACGTGAAGTAAAACACTCATTTTACTTCACGAAGCACCGTAGCCCAACTCTATATATATATATATATATATATATATATATATATATATATTTGCATAGTGTTACAGTTATGGGTCATGACATTAGGCTCATGTTGCTTGTGCATATAAAAGAGTGTTATAGGTGTAGGTGATACATTTTAGTTTGAGTGAGTCTATGGTATTATGCATAGCACGGATGAGTCTGTACTACAGATTAATATCTTTATTTTCAAAATTTTAACAGTCGATTCGAACCGTTCAACATCATTTCCATATGAATATGTACTTGCAGACCAAAGTTTACATTTTTTTAGATTTTGTTTTACTATTTTTATGTAGGTAGAAAATCACTATTTTTGGATGGTCTAGAATTTTTAGATCAAGTGATTTTCTACCTATTTTAAAAAATAGTAAAAAAATTCTAAAAAAAAATATAAAATTTGGAGAACAAGTACATATTCATATGGAAATCATATTGAACGGTTCGGATCGACCGTTAGGATTTTGAAAACGAAGATATTGATCCGTAATACGGACCCATCCATGCTATGCATAGTACCATAGACTCACTCTTTTAGTTTTACATTTATTTCAATTGCTTGAAATTTTGAAGATGCTCAATTTATTCTCTGAAATGTAATGTTGATGCTCAATTTACACAGCCCATTTACAACAGTGCTATAGATCATGACATTAGTATTGATATCGTGCTCAATTTCATGCTCAGCCTATGAATAAGAGTTTTATAGGTCACCAGTTATGACATGCATCAGGCTAATCAAATAATATATGGAGTTCATTGCCTTCTCAATTTCACCCATGGCATTCAGAAAAATCTAATGCCTTCTCAGTTTCATTTCACCTTTGTTTCACAGCTCAACTGTACCCATTACGAATCATATATATAATTAATGTACAAAATCCAATGCCTTGTCAATTTCACCTTTCTTGCATAGTCCACCTAAAAGAGTGGTGCAGGTCCTGACATGAGGCTCATGCTCTTTGGAAATTAATCATGAATGTTTGGATTATCTTAAACTTCGTTAAGACATGATTGACAACAAATGATCGATTTCACATATATATGTATATTCATTTCATATGTAAACTCGCATGCTTTATTATTATCTCCCCATGAACCTTTATTGAATTGGTACTTTGTGGTACATTACCTCACTGTAGCTTCTCTGGATTTTCAATGAACAAACAATATGTAAAAGGGGTGGGTTGCTTGCTTAAAAATATACAATGAACAAACAATGAACAAACAATCTAAATAAGTTAGGCCTGTTTTAGTCCACTAGATAATAAGATATCGTTGGAGTTAAAATTCTAGAAATATATCTTTGTTTAGATGAAATTTTTAGATTTATTTTATTTTTTCCTCTATTATCTCAATGTGAAAAGACTATCGAGTTTAACATTTAATTTCGTAAAACTAAAGATATATATATTCACAAAATTTTAGTATATCCTAATTAACTGAAATGACTATTTTACCCTTCTGATAAAATATTCCGTTAATTTCAACGGAGAAATTTAATTGTAAAATATCAGAACCGTTTCATCATTAAAATTTTAAGATAATAACAGATGAATGGTGCTATCAGTGTTTTCGGACTATAAAAGCTATGGCGCTATCAGCGCTATAGCACGCTATTCTGCGCTATTTGGCCATAGAGCTGTTTTTTTAACTAGTACTCACGCGATAAACCCTATTTAAATCTTTGGCTTGTAAATATATTCAGACATGCTCATAAATTATGAACACAACATTTAATTAATTTCAGATCATTGGTGCTCAAACCAGATCATCCGGAAAATAATATGCAACCGGTTATTGACTAAAACAATTCTCAAATAATATGAGAAAATAATCTATATATAACTGGTTATTATGTGACGGGAGCATCTTCATTTATGAAATAAGTTTTGCAATTAATACAGTTGCCATGGAGTAATTAAAATTAATTTAATTCTTTAGTTTCAAGTCCTACATGGCTACATCCCATTCATTTAGCAATTGCTTATTTATAAAAAAAATTAAAGTGTCAACTAAAATTTTACAATTCAATTTGTAAGCTTATGGAGATACTCTACATTTAGAACCAATTAAATTATTAATTTCTTCTAAAATATATAGCAAAATTATTTATTATCTGAGAAATATGTTCGATAAAATGATTAAGATCAATAAAATATAAGCAAACTATCTAATCTTACAAGATGTGGTCAACTTTAACCTACTGAAAATATAAATAAAATTAAAAAGAAAAGAAAAACTTATAGATCAGAAGAGAAGAGAGTTGTTTGAGGAGAAAGAATGAGTCACTACGACAAAGTAGACACTTTTGGCGAGAAAAAAAGTATATTTATGACGGTCGTCCGTCGCAAAAAATCACTTTTTTATCCTCGTGAAAAATGTCTCATTCTTGTTGTGAATGAATGTAAGAAATGAAATTTTACCACAGAAATCAAATATATAGATAAATAAGGGCCACAATAACAATTGGCGACTCCGTTCTTATTGCCACAACAACACATGGTGACCTCTAAGTATAAGACCTCCAATTGTCATTACGGCATGGATATATTTTGAATTTCTCACAATTAAAATAGTTTTTTTTTTTTTTTTTGAGAAGAGTATTAAGAAAAATTTCGGAACAAAATGTTTACGATCAAAAAAATATAAGCAAAATATATAATCTTACAAGATGCGGTCAACTTTAGACTAAATATTAATTGCTGTATGTTGAATGTGAATTTTAAGCTCATAACATTGACTATATTCGACAAAAAGCAATACCATAAATTTTTCTAATATATTTCCACACGATTGAAAATTTGGAATGGAGTTGGCTCTTAGGTATTCCAGTGGGTGTACAGGTTGGCAGTTTTTGCCATCTGGCAGAACCGAGAAGTGAGGTTGGAAAAGTTGCAACAATTAAGCTTCTCAGGATCAATGAGAAACACGTACAAATATAATTGCTGACTAAAGAAAGAAAGGTACAATTTTCTTTGATGTGACATGAAGAAGAATTTCCCACGAAGGGGAAGAACAACTTAAAATGGTGATCTCCCACCAAAAAAGAAAATAACAGAATGATCATTGACTCCGTTCAAACTTTGACAGCTGTTAATTAGATGTCTTATCTTCTTTTTTTTTTGTAAATTTTTACAGACTGTAAAGTTGTGAACGGAAATTGAACTCTAGATCTTCTATTTTATTATCAAATTTGCTATTCAAACCATCAAAATTCCTACTGGCACGGATTAAAGAAGTGCATTATTTTATTTTCGTCTCCTTGACAAAAGAAAAAGGGATACAAAAGGTAAAATACTTTAAGAAAAAGGAGAGATAAAAAAGGAAAATAATTTAAAAAAAAAAGTTGAAAATAATTTCAAGGTAACAGATAATATTCAAAACAAAGCAAAAAACAACAACCACCAATTTGTAAAAATTATATACCGGGATGCTTAATAGATCCTAGGTTAATTGCTCATTCACAACAGCAAAATAATATAGTCGAAGAGAGGTTTAAAATGTTTTTTTTTAGCATGCCTTCAATTTTTTATTTTCTAACAGCGAAAATTCTAAAAATTTATATGTCAAATAAAAACCGTAATTAGCTAGGCTTAATCTAAATAATTTTTACTACATAAGAATAAAAATTATCTTCTTTATATATGTATGTATGAATCAACATCTAGATCAATCAATTTTGTGAACTCTTCATACCAATCAATACAAAAGTAAAAAAAAAAAAAATCATAATCTTATATATGTGTATAGAAAAATATTATAATTATATTAAATAATTTTATGTCGATATTTGAATTTTAAATTACAAATTATTAAAAATGAATACATCAAAGAAATATAACAAAATAGCACTTAAATACTAATAAAAAAATAATTGACTATACTTGTAAAAGCAATCTCTACATTTGTGTATTCTAATTGGACCAGCAAAAGAAAGTGGGCTCACAAAAGTTACAATAATTTTGTGACGAGAAATGAGAAGAACAAATTATTTTTGATGTGACATGAATAATTTCTGAGGTACAAATCACCTAGTGAGAAAAGTGACAACTCTCAAAAAAATAAAAAATAAATAAAGCGTGGATTGATTGTGGATTTTTTTGATAAATCATAATTAAGAAAATGTTTATTACTGATCTAGCATGATTGCTTTTTTTTTTTTTTTCAAAAACCAGAAGGACAGGAGGAGTCCTCCGGTCTTAAAATTTTTCTTTATTGAAGACCGGAGGAGCCCTCCGGTCTCCCAAAATTTTAATCAGTTTTATCCATTACAATTGCATGTGTCACAGAAGATCGAAAAAGTTCTAAACAAATTAAGATCGGATGGCTGGTCCGGTCTTAACTATTTTTTTAGATGTCACAATAATTGGAATGCATGTTTTTGTTTTTCTCGAGATAAATGTTGAAATCACAGCTGTCAGAGTGGTCTGATAATAATATTAATATTAATAATATTATTATTATTATTATTATTATTATTATTATTATTATTATTATTATTATTATTATTTTGTATTGAGCAACTTATTGAGGATTTATGCACTGCTCTTCATGCCTAAAAATCAAGGTCAATTATTAGAAGGTTATCTATAATTAATCTGAACCATTCAGAAAGCAATCAAAATTATTTTATCAAAATCAGATGATCAGGGTAATGTAGTAGATAATATATTGAGCAACTGTTTTCATAGTTAAGCAATGGGTTAATTAATGTAATATTTAGAATTTTTATTTTTTTTACAGTCACGACCAATAAAATAATTATCATAATTTTAAAAAATCATAAATATGTTCTACAATATATATACATTATATATTAAATATAAAAGCTTAGCTACTGTGACATTTACGGTATTTTGTCACCAACTCCAAAACTTATTGGACAAACAACTAATTCAAACCGTTCAAATCAGTACACTTTACAAGGGATGTGTTTACATGTAAAATTTATAATTTTTTCAATCATTTTAGTACCAAATTAAGCAGTAAAAAAATGGAGAAAAATTAATGCATTAAAATTAATTTAAAAACTCCCACATTTGACCACTTGACTTGTTTTAAATAAATTTGAAAATTTATAAATTTTGTATTTAAACACAACACTCATGAAGTAGATCAGTTTGGATTCATAGCTTGAAGCCGATTCTGTTTTTTGAGACCGAAGGGCTCCTCTGGTCCTTCTGTTTTTTGGTGAGGAAAAAAAAGTGAAAAAAAAGAAAAAAAAAATGAGTCGCTGCACGATCCGCCACACCACCATCAATCAAAAAGGTGAGAAAAACATGAAAAAATGTTAAGATTGGAGGGCTCCTCCGGTCTTGAAAAAAGACAAAATTTGGGACCGGAGGTGTTACATTCCGAAATTTTAAAACTTGATTAAATTGATAAATCGATCAATTCACTTAAATAAAAAAAAGTTTAATTAACTTAACGATCGTTCAGAAATTTTCTGACCGACTAAAACAAAACTAAAATTTTGTAATATAAATAATGTATGAAATTATGCATAATAAAATTTAGAGATTAGTAATAAAATAAAATATAGCACTAGGCATAAAATTATAATTATTCGGTAAATCAGAAACTTAGAAAATTCGCTACAATTCCTAGAATTTTTAGAAAAGAAGAAATTTGTTAAATTAGATTCATGTAAATAAATAAATAAATTGAATTCCAAATAAGAGTATAATTATACGAAATTATTCGTACAAATAAATTATATAAATTACAAAATCCGTTCATTTAGAATTTTTAGAGAACTAATTGAATATATATAATTATATAAAAAGAGATTTAATTAGAAATATGTGTGTATAAACATATTATTTGATATCGAATTATTCGAATCTTAAATTGAGGATTTAATGTTCAGAATATGCATACGAATTTAATTGTAAAATTATTACGAACTTCTAATTGAAATTATAAAAGAAGTACACTTTAAAATCAATTAAAAAGGAGTAAGATTGATATTCTAAATTATCTAGACCATTCGATTTTGCTGCAGCACGAATCTTAAAGCAGCCAATTTGATAACACCCTCTCTTTCTCTCCTCTCCCTCCCTACCTGTGAAACACCCCAAACCAGCGCCCCCCCAAACCCCGTCCCCTCTCCCGGCGCCGGCGAAACCACCAGACCCGCCCCCTTTCTCTCCTCTCTTTCCCTCTGTCCGTGAGAGCCCCAGCCTTATCCCCTTCCCCTCTCCTACGCCAAAATAGGGGGCTCTGCCCCCTCCCCTTCCGCCGCTGCCATGACTAGCCCGCCACCCCATCCCTCTCTCTTTCCTTCTCGGTCCGATCCATTAGACCCGCCAGAACCCCGCCCCCTCTCTCTCTTTCTCGCCTCCCCTCCCCTCCCATGAAACCCTAACAATTAGGGTTGAGGGTGCTCTATTCTGGTTCGTGACTGGTGCTGCCCTGGTGCTTGCTTGGTGCCGTGCTGGTGTTGGCGTGGTGCTGTCCCGTTGCTCGCTTGGTGCCGTGCTGGTGTTGGCTTGGTGCTGTCCTGGTGCTGGCTTTGTGCTGTTTTGGTGTTGATCTCTGACGGCCGTGTTGCTGTTCTCCTCGGTACTAGCTCTAATCGGGAAATTCTTAGCACCTTACCTATGTTGCTGCTTGCTCGGGTTGTTGATTTTCCCGGCAAGCCGATGTGTTGGCCGTGTTGCCGTGCTATCTGACTTGTGGCCTTGCCTATTCTGTTGTACTGGTTTGCTTGACCTGTTGGCTGTTTCTGGTTCACTGGTTGCTGGTGTGCCTGTTCTAATCTGACCTGGTGCTTGTTTCTGTTTTGCTGGTTCTGTTGTTTATTGGCCTGGTCTGTTCTGCTTTGCTGGTTTGTGTTGTTAGGAACCAAAGTATACATTTTATTAAGTATAAGGGACTATGTTGTAAATGATTTTTATTAATAGTTGAAATTGTAAAATATATGACCATTGTGATTAGTATTAATTAAAGGGAATTATAGTTAATTTCACCTTTGCTCGGGTTGTTGATTTTCCCGACAAATGGTGCTGACTTGAGGCTATGGCCGACCATGCATGTGAAGTATTATAATTTGAGCCATATATGAATTGAAATAATTGTAAAGAGGCCTTAAATTGAAATGTTGGTAAATAAGCTTTGAAATAGCTCGTTATGACCATATGTATATATTTATGTGAGATTGGAGAAATGTTAAGTAATAAAGAGGAATAAAAGAGGGTTGAATTGCAAAGTAGACACCAATGTATGAAGTTATATTGATTAGAGACCAATATGAAAAATATGTGAATTTATATGAATGATAGCCGTGACTTTGCGGTTGGGATATACTTGAATCGAATTGAAATGATTGATTGTTTTGGGCCTTAGTAAATTGGACTTGAATTAAAATGATTATAAATGAGCCGAAAGGTATAAAAGAATTGACGAATTAAAAGACGGCTTTTGGAAGTTAAGTTTTGATAATGTAACTGAACTAAACTAAGTAAACGTATAATATAGGTGTAGGCTCAGTCGAGCAAGATTTCGCGAGGTAATTCGAGACGCCCGATTCGTAACTAAGCGGTACGCTCGTCATAATAAGGTGCGGGATTCTTAGACTTGTTTGATACTTTATTTTCAGGAATTAAACTGTGTATTCGTTTGTCATGTTGAATATCATTGATTGCATCATCGAATTGAGTAAAGCATTTGCATAGCCCAATCAAATTAAACTCGAATTGATGTGACTTGAGTGATTTGCATGCTGGTATGGTTGTAGGTTGTGTCGATCTATTATGATATGATTTGATCTGATCTGATTTGATTGAAAGTCACCACGATTGGATTTGATATGGATGTGAATGGATTTACGAAGTTAAGCACTTGGATCCAATGAATTTGCCAAGTCGGGCTGTATGCTGACTTGGATTTCCAGGATCCTAAATGGCCTTAGGTGAACGGCCCTCGATATTCTCAGTACCGGTTGGGACGAGGGAGGGTGATTATGTGATGATATGTGATATGTTATGATATGTGATTTGAGGTCGTGGGTGACTTGTGTAACGTCTATGGCTCGGTGGCATTCTCCTACGTGTTAATGCATTTGGAAAAGTCAATTGAATATTACGACTATTGGAATGATTCCAAAGTGGATTTTCTTTATATGATTCGAACCAGACCTTAATAAACTGTTAAGCGAAGCGATTGCAGATGGGTGTCAGATAAAGGGTTCAGCGATTGGCCATCTGTATGTGTCAGTAACCCTACAGATGTGGGTTTGATAAAGGTTTAGCTCGAAAGAACATCTGTAATTGCTACAAGCCCTAATGAACTAAGTTATGAATCGAGTTAAGCCAAAATATATGTTGTGTTTGAAATTCATCTTAGAAATTCCGTAAACTGTGTTACAGGTTGATTTAACTGTTGTTGTGCATTGGCATTCTGTTATTTATGATTATATGTATCTGTTTGCATTGTTATTGTTTGGGTTTCATTGTTGAATATAGAGTTTGATTGCAAGTCCAATAGTCTGAACTGTGGCAAATTCGCACTGAGAATTTATTCTCACCCCCTCTCCCCGATTATTTTCAGATTTATTTTGCGGATGCAGCAAATGAGAATATTTGTAGTGCACATAAAAGATCCACTGCATTGCGTGTATATGTGACACTCGATAGATACACACGGCAGGTTGTCGCACCCGTGGATTTGGAGTGTGACAGAAGGGCTCCTTCGGTCCTTCTGGTTTTTGAAAAAAAAAAAAACAAATCATGCTGAATCAGTAAAAAACATTTTCTTAATTATGATTTATCAAAAAAATCCATTGATTGCATTCAAACTTTGACATGAATATTTTTGATGTGACATGTAGAATTTTGATTGCCTTCAAACTTTGACGGCTGTGCATTAATTGGATATCCTGTCTCACTATCAAATCAGCTATACTAAAATTTCCAGCTGGCCATGTAAAAAAAGTACATTATTTTAATCTCGAAAGGAGGTCTTTATTTTTTATATTTCCTCATATTTTAATTTTCTTAAGGTTTAACAATAAAAATTATAAAACTCGTATGTTAAGGTAAAACTACTTCAAGTGATTTTATATAATTTAAAGAAAAAATATATACATACTATCACTATTTAATTATAATTTTGTACGAATAAGTTAAAAAATTAACATCAACAAATCATTAACATCAAGAATTTTTGTAATTTTTTGATACCAAATAAATAATTCATTATGTCATGATCTTTTATATATACATAGACTTCAATTGCCGATAGCATATGACTTTTTTAATAAGAAGACATCACCTAATTATATATCGTAAGAGATCGATACACACATGCTGCTCATTCTCTCTCTTTTATTTTCTTCCAAAGTATGGCAATGCTAGATAAATAGAGGCTTTGGTCTTCGTTTCAAAAATCAACATTTAATCTGGTGACAAAAAAACTCTCTGTGTGAGATCGTAGAATCAAAAAATGACTGAAAAATCCCTCATAAATATTGGAATGTCAATTGGTTGGATCCCCAATTATATTCCCAATTTTTCTTTCAAAAAAAAAAAAAAAAAGGATTGTCCAACTCCTAACATGTACAAAATTGTGGATATATCCACCAATGCTCCTTCAAAATGGTCAATCACCATGGTCAGTCCAATAATTTAAAATACGGTTGAATAGACTGCATATATACAGCCGTATTATACAACGGCTGGGGCCTGGGGACCAAATTAAATTTGAGTGTGCAGAATCGAAACCCGCAATGCGAGGAAACATGTGCAAGTGGGAAGACAGCTCTGATATGTGGGGTCCTTGATCCAGATCTGCTGGAGAAGTTCCAAGGGAATGATAGAGGTTTATCAAATTATTAGTATATATAGGGTCAAATATAATTAAGGTACCAAATAAAATAGCCGTCAAATTGAAGAGAGAGGAAATTCCAAAGCCACTAACACCACGAGCATTAATATAATTACAATGATTGTCAAGAGACAAGAGAGATCAAAGGTAACACAGATCCATACTCCATTCTGGTGCAATAAATAGGCAAACTAGTAACTCCACAAAATCCTTCAGCAGCTCATTAACCTAATATATGACTCCAGCATTCATAATATTAATTATCTGCATATACTTCATAGACATGAACCCATAAACTTTTTGGAGGCCATCCCTTGTGCCATTAGACAACTTAAATGAACTTAAAGCTGAAATTACATGCACGCGCGCATTTAAGTAACTCAAGCAATCTATATTTGTAAATTGCTGAAACAAAATTTCCGCTAAAAATATATATGTGCACTGAAACTGCACCAAAATTTGAGATGATAATGTGCAGGAAATCACAAAGCTTGCTGCTTGCAGTAGCAGTAAAGGTTGAGAAAACATCATTGGTTCAGTAATTCATACAAATCATCCAAATATGGTTCTAAATCTACAATCCATGAATCAACCTCATCAACCACATCTTTCGCACCTGCTGCTTCAGTTTCAGATTCTTCATTTGCATGAGGAACCTCTGTTCTCGATAGTGCAGTTAATGGTAGTACTACTGCTCCATATGCTTGCTGTGCTATTTGTGCCGGTGTCATTTTGTTGGCTTTTGACGGTTCCTTCCCTGTTAATTTCTGCACAAGTGCCATGAAATTATCGGCATCAGTGTTGAAATATGTAGTCTCTATGAATGTTACCTTCACATCCTTGAGTTTCTCTCGCGACATGTCGAAGACACTAATGGATCAAATACAGGTAAATGATAGATTTATGAGTAGTTATTTTGTTTGCAAAATTTTAATGGTAGCTAGGGTGTGAATGTTTGAAAATCTATATATATGTGATCCGAGTGATGTACACATATATATAGAGGGAGGAAGCGAAGAACTAGCTAAGACTTTGAATAGTTTGAAGGGTAGTCAACCTCATGTTTTCCTTCCAAAAAGAAAAAGAAAAGAAATACATCAGTATCGTGCTATGCGCGCAAATGCTGTCATGACGTTGACATGTGTAGTCTAATGCAATTGTTTCATTGATTCAAAATATAAAACTGTAGTGGAATTAAATCTTGTTCATGAAGTTGACAGAAGCGCTCTGTACGTAACTTCATACATATAGAATTTATGGTTTTGTAATAAGTTTGTCATTTCAAAAGCCAGTAGGCAGATATATACATGTTTCCTGCTACAAGGATAAAAGAAAAACCAGAAAATCTGAGACACATTTGGGACGGTATTCTAATACTGTACCATGGTTCTAAAACTCGGAATTAAAATCCGAATCAGATACTTGACCGTGAAATCAGAATTGGATGAATCAGTAAGAATCGAATTGAAAGCTCGGATTTTCTTGTAGAAGCATATTTTGTACCAAATTTGTCAAATACTCCATTCCAACACTCAAAATAGTTAAATCTGGACATATGACAATCAAATTTGCACTGTATTACTTTAAAAAATAATATTTATCTAATTTAAAAACAACAAAAAATGAATAAATTCACAAAAGACAAATGAAATATTTTATTTTAACTTTTATATTTCATATTTTATTTTGTATATGCGTTAATTTATTTTCATAGGAAATATTTTATTTCATAAACAATCAATATTTTAATTTTACTCATGTAAAAATAATAACTAAAATAAAGTCTCTATTTAATAATTAACCGGCCCTTAATTATACAATCTAAACATCTCTTTCTAATAAATTCAGGTTAATAATAATAACCTGTCCCAGTCCGCTCCTTATTTTATAACATGTGTATAGAGTCTAGACATGGTCCACTATGAACCATGTTAAAATTTCAAACAGTGCTATACATCATATATACATAAACCAAGTTTATTTAATATTTTATAAGGATTTAACCTATCTTCTTCTTCGTTCTGAATCAAAATTACTCCCCTCTTTCTGATGGCAAATCCCCAAATTCTTCTGACTATCTTCCATAAAATACAAAATTGACTCAATTGAATCACCAAAATACAAAATTCTTTTCTTCTGCTGATTGTTTTCTCGACCTACGACAGCACCGGTCGAGACTCGGTCCAGGTTAGTAGAATCTGTCTTTTTTACTTTGAATCGGCTCAACTCAGAGTAAAACTCGGTTAACTCGGCTTGACTCGGCCGGAAAATCGAGAAACTCGGCTGAGTTAAGCACTGTTTATCCGAGTTTTTCTGAGAAACTCACATAGGCATGAGACTCAGGTAAAACTCGGTCCGGTCCCGTCTGATTCCAAATTAAAATTAAAACATTTCTGTTAACTCACATAGGCCGATTTTTCGAACCATGTACTGTACTGCTGCTACAAATTAAAATTAAAACATTTCTGCTAACTCCAGTGCATTTTCGGATTGAAGGTTAAGCTTGTTTGCAAGAAAATAGGATATGTAAACCCCATATAAGTCCATCTATTTTTGCTAATCCATCTGCTGCTTTGTTCTGACTTCTGATCTCTCGGTATGAGGCAGCAGTAATTGGTTGACCATGGTAGATGAAAAATAATAAAATATTCCAAGTCCAGATTTCAAATTTGACTATTAACATCCCTCTCAACCTTATTAATTAGCTTCTGTCTCCTGTGTGCAAGTGTATTATTATTAACGAAAGAGACGTCCGTAGATTTCCTGTGAAACAAGTCCATGACATCCGTAGATTTGTGTCTAAAATTGAAAAGTAGCTAACAGCCTAGGAGAGAATAATGGTACCAGTAACACTGAACAGCGGTATGATCAGGGGCAGATTCAATATAGTATACGGATAGGCACTTGTTTACTTCTGAATTTGAATTATAAAATGAAATGATACTTTGGTATGCAAAATTACAGATTCAATTGTATGTATCATGTATTCATGTTATATCTGATTAGTTAACGAGTTTTAATTCGATTAGCTATATGAATCCGATTAGTACCATATCCTGACGAAAATCCTGAATTCACCCCTGAGCATATCCGTATGGGCAAATATGAGCTGTTTTGCAAATTATTATTTTCTTTTTGCAGAGTGCGTTGCTCTAATTTTTGTGTTCTAATGCTCAAAGGGTCACTTTCTGAAAAATACATCACAGAAAATGTGTAGTATTAATTTGAACTGTCTGTTAAAATTTTTGAAGTCATTCGTGTTTCAAAATTCTTCAATATGGCCATGCATTTCAAACCATAGAATGTCCTAGAAGAGGATTATGGACTCCAAAACAACATAAATGAAATAAGTATTGGATAAGAATCCTTTGACAACTAAATAATTTGACTATTTTGACAATCTTTTCAAATCTTAAAAAAAATAAAAATAAATTATATATTGACATGTTTTCCTTAAAATTGTTTTATTTTATTTTATATCAATTTGTATTCAAAATATCAATTAATGTTTCATCAAATTCTGTTCAACATACGGACCATTAATTATAAATTTTAAGTCATTTGATGAATTGGTAAAACTTCCATTAAATTTTAGGGAAATTTTTCTCCATGCCACCTCAAAACTTGAAAAATACCAAATTGTCACTTCAAAACTCAATATTTCTTATTTACCACCCTAAAATCATTGAAATTATGAAATTGCCCTAATTATACATTTAATATACATATTTAATTAAATTTATTCTGAACAGTGTTGTATAAAAAACGTATTTTTATATTCTCAAATTACCCTTCAAATAAAAGAATAAAATTACGAAATTGAGCCTCCAGTCCCTTCCCTTCATCCCTTCGCCTCTCTCTCTCGTCACTCCTCACCATCCCATCTCTTAGTGGCCTCGGTACCCCTTCCCTCCTCATCCTCCCATCTCTCCTTCCCTCCTCTCCTCTCCTAAGGCGTCTCTCCCTTTTTCCCTCTCCTCTCTACATCTCTCCGTTCGATCACATTTTCATTACCTTGGCACAATCGCCGGAGCATCTGATGCTGCTATTATACCAGGCCGATAGGTTGTTCAAGAAGTCGCCAGGTGAGATGCTAGTGAGGCTTGTGGTGGTGGATTCAATTGCGGCTATTTTTGGGTCGGAATTTGAGAATAATTTGGGGGATTTAAAGAGTAGAACAGGGATGTTTTTTAGGGCTGCCGTGAAGTCGAAGGACTAGGCACGTCAATTTGGAGCTGTTGTGGTTGTCACAAACCAGGTTATTTATTAGACTTCACATTTTTTATGTTTAAACTCAATTGAGCCTTCATTGAGCTCCACTTCTAATACTTGATGAAATTGCAATTTATTGTTGTGAGGTGTACATTGGCTTTTATCTGTTTGACTGGCAATACTGAACCTGACTATAATAGTCAGCCTCTTTTGGTAAATTAATAGTTAGAAGGTTAATATAATGATCAGAATCAATAAAAGATTAAGAAAAAAAAAAGAAATATCTAAATTTGAGTGTATATATGAATGAAGGATCCAACATGATCTTGGATTATTTCATCGGTTCTATCTGGTAATAGGAATTGTACACGGATATTTATTAAAGAACCATGTAGAAAGATAAGAATTATATATGGATGTTTTTTAAAATAACTGTGTAGAAAGCTTGATAGAGCTATACAGACCTTTATATAAAGAGCTGTGTAGAAATGCAGAAATTATACACCGTTTTGTGTTTAAATAACAGTGTAGAAAGCCTTGAGAGAGCTACACGGACATTTAATAAAGAGCCGTGTAGAAATGTTATTTTAGGGTTTTGGTTATATAAAAAGTCTTCTCCTTTCAGCGCTGTTTTGATCAATTAACACTCTTTTTCTCTGTTTTGAATGTTGGTCTGATTTCTGCGCATAAGGAGGCCGGATCTAAGATCTTTGAAAGTGAGAAGTAAAGAAAATGCCTAAGGTCTCCATCATCAGATTTGAGGAAAACCGTTGAAGATCATTACTAATGCTTCTGCTTAACGATATTTGCACTTCAAAACTGTAAGATTTAAATTACTTTGCTATTTTATTTTGGATTTACGAATTCTGGATTGCTTGTATTTTTTAATTGCAAAACATGTTATGAATTATTAAGACTATTATTTGATATCAGAGCAATCATAAATTCATATAAAAAAAAAAATTGATGGTGTCTTCCATCTCCATCCTCAAGGCGCACAAGGAGGTGAATTTGAAGGCCATAGAAAACCAAAACCTCCTTTACTCCAACCCCACCTACTCCTAGGTGACAAAGGGTACTACTTCACCTCACCCTACACACCACCCAAGTAAAAGCAACCAGCAGCCTTTGAAAACTCCCCAGGAAGCATTGAAGACAAGTTTCACCAAAACTTTCATTCCAGCCGTCATTGAGAAAAAATCAGCTTCTTTTATGAAGGAACAACCCAAAATCCAGAAGGTAATCCAAGGCAACACAGTACAAGAAATTAAGATTCTGGGAACATACCATTCAATTGGAGAGGATGGATGGCAGACAGTTCACAAGAGAGCATAAATTCAACCCTCCTTTAGGTAAGTACAACCACCCATCTCTTATACTCAGAATGCAACTTCTCAAAGAACAGGGCAAGTGCTTTAAGTGTACAGAGAAGGGACACCTGCAGGCAGGTTGCAGAAACGTAATGAAGTGTTTCAAATGCAATAACTTTGGACACAAATCAGCCAAGTGCAGAGTTAAAAACACCAACAAGGAGGCACCTATAAAGAGAGCCTCAACAGTAAAACACAAGCCCTCACATCACAACAGTAATCTAGAGAGCAAAATCAAAGCACCAAACAATACCACCAGCAAACAGAGGAGATGGAAAATTGGCAAACCACTCCCATGTGGGCACCGACACTACTTCGCAACCGTAACATGAATCAGGGGAGGGCTTATATCCCTAGTAGAGAAGGCCTTTATCCTAACTGCACCAGCCTTGAAATAACAGCCATTGTTCATGTCGGACCGCACTACAATGAGCGCACACTACCTCATCGCCTAACAAACACGCTCGCAGCCCAACTACACTGTCATCCCCGCGATATAGTCATTGAAAAATACTACCAACCAATGGGAGACTACATGGTCACTTTCCCCACCGTCGACATGCGCAAACAAGCCGTGCAGATTGGGATTTTTGCATTGGATCAAAACTCTCATGTTCAGCTTGCTGAATGGAAGTCGTGTATGGGGATGGCTTACGACCCGACATCTCACAAGGCTAGGCAGAGGCTTTACGGGGTCCCACCTGAAAAGTGGAACATTGATGACTTAGACCAACTTCTCTCGGGTATAGGTCACGTTGTCAAGATGGCCCCCGTGATCGTAAATGGAAACTATGAAACGGTAAGAGTATTATTGCAGTGCCATAACCCCGCGCAAATTTCGCCATCCTTGTTACTGTCAACTCACCCATACTCGATGGTTGCCATCATTGAACTTGAAGGATGGCTTGACACACCCACGGGGTGCCTTCCACCAGGTGGAGAAGAAGGTCGGCTCCATAATGAAGAGAGAAACAATAGATACGCACCATCGAGCCCAGACAGGCGATCCCCTGAGTCAAGCGACTACTTACGCACCATGTTTGACACATACCACAGGGGAGTAGATTCAGCCTACTCAAGAACAACTAGATCTTAGATTCATTGCAATAGGGCAACAATGGCGAGACTAGAGCCTCTGTTTGAAAATTTGAATGGAGATGAGGCCGAATTTCAAACACAAACAATGGTTACTCTCGTTGACAGAGAAAAAAAGAGTGAGGAAGGACTTTCTAATTTGGTACTGACCTCAGATTCGGTGTCAATGGTTGTGCACGCGTAGTACGGCGAGAAAGCGAATTCCACTGTTCCATTGCGTAGGTTGCTTTTTGAAACCCTAAAATTAATCCATATAGTGGCACATGGACCTTGCTTTTGAATAAAAATAGAGATAACAGCCTCGGCCCATCAGAAATCACTTTTAAAGTGATTATTTCACAAGAAAAAATAAGCCTGCATGGCCCAAATGAATTACAAGGCCCGGTTCCCCTCTCTAAGTTCAGCCCAACACAGATATTTAACTCAATAGAAGAGCCTTTCACCCTCTCTGCTACAACATACTTCTCACTGGGAGAAAATCTAAGCAGATCCTTCAATCCGGATTCAATATAGTCGGACCCAACTACAGAGGACCCCTCGCCTGGATTTGAAGACAACTGTGGCAATGAAAAGGGAGTAAGGAGGAGCCCCAGGATTTTGGAAAAATCAGGAGGCCTTTACATTTTGGCAGAGAACAAAGCGAGGGCTGTTTTGGGATTCTATAGTATCCCAATTTCACCAAAACGCTTGAAGAGGAAGAACATTAGACAAGAGAAAATTAATCTCAGCTATCTGCAGAGTTATGACCCTCTGACAGCCGTTCAAGCAGAGGTGCTGGTCAACATGGCTGGAGCAGAATTTGAAGGAGATCTACAAGGCAAGTTCAGCACCATCATCAATGCAGAGGGTGCCATGGCAGCGACCAAGCAAGCAATTGTCTGAGAAACAGTCAGAAATGGAAACTCAAGGCTGGAATATGTGAAAGTCTTGTTTAATGATTAGTTTAACTTTTTTAAATCAATTGGGTATGTGGTCTATTTTAGAAATGGTAACAGCAGGAAGGAGTACTTGTATTAGGCTTGTTTCAGTCTTGAGTCAAATGTATCCCTTGTATCCAGTAAGTGAAAAAGTTGGAGTTTTAGTTTACCAATGAGTTACAAAATTAAAATAAAATTTGTATCTTAGAATGTATGAGGCCTTAACGAGAGAAACAAGAGATTAGCAATAAGACAAACCTTATTACTAGAGAAACCAGAATTTATTTGTATCCAAGAAACGAAACATTTGACACTTGACAATAGAACTGTCAAAGAGATATGTGGCAATAGACTCTCAATGTATGAGGCACTACTGGCACAAGGGACAAGGGGTGGGATTATTGTGGTATGGACCCTATCAAGATATAGCTTAGTGCAATCAAACATCAGAACCTATAGTGTAAATATACTCTTGAAGGATAACCAAGATGGCAAAAAATTCTGGTTTTCTGGTATATATGGACCGTCAATAATAGTGGGTAGACTGGCATTCAAAAGAGAGTTATTATCAATTAAGCCAACAGATGGCACACTGTGGGTGGTAGGAGGAGATCTAAACATCACACTAATGATGGAAGATAGAAACAATACCAGTCAGTCCGAATGGAGAACAACACTACAGTTTGCAAACATAATCTCAACACTAGGTTTAATAAACACACCTTTACATGGGAGACACTTCACTTGGTCAAATGAGAGAGAACAGCCGCACATGGCACGGCTAGATTGTTTTCTAGTCTCAGATGAGTGGAATCAGGGATACCCAAACTCTACTCAAAAAGCTTTACCGAACACATCATCAGATCACTGCCCCATCTCATTCACGACATCAACAAGGTACAATAAATCTAGATTCTTTAGATTTGAGAATTGTTGGTTGAGATTCCAACAATACAATAATTTAGTCAAGCAGACATGGCAAGAGTTTGGATTAGCACACACACCAGACCAACTTCACATCAAACTAACCAAGATACATCATATAACAAAAGAATGGGCCAAACAAAGAATATCAAAGTTGAAGAAACAAATAGGCACATACCGAGATTACCTAGGGTGGTTGGACCAGGTTAAAGAGCGAAGACAAACAACAGAATTAGAGAAAATAGGATATGTAAATCTCATATAAGTCCATCTATTTTTGCAAGAAAATAGGATATGTAAACCCCATATGAGTCCATCTATTTTTGCTAATCCATCTGCTGCTTCGTTCTGACTTCTGATCTCTCGGTATGAGGCAGCAGTAATTGGTTGACCATGGTAGATGAAAAATAATAAAATATTCCAAGTCCAGATTTCAAATTTGACTATTCACATCCCAGTCAACCTTATTAATTAGCTTCTGTCTCCTGTGTACAAGTGTATTATTATTAACGAAAGAGACGTCCGTAGATTTCCTGCGAAGCAAGTCCATGACATGCTTTAGAGAATTAGTCAAAATGTCAACCCAGCTGGATTTGTGTCTAAAATTGAAAAGTAGCTAACAGCCTAGGAGAGAATAATGGTATCAGTAACACTGAACAGCGGTATGGTTAGGGGCGGGTCCAATGTGGTACAGGGATATGTATTTGTCTATTTCTGAATTTAAATTATAAAATGAAATGATACTTTGGTATGCAAAATTACGGATTCAATTGTATGTATCATGTTACATTCGATTAGCTATATGAACCCAATTAGTACCATATTTTTGACAAAAATCCTAAATTCACCCCTGAGCATATATATCCGTATATATGGGTAAATATGAGTTGTTTTGCAAATTATTAATTTCTTTTTGCGGAATGTGCTGCCCTAATTTTTGTGTTCTAACGCCCAAAGGGACTTCACTTTCTGAAAAATACATCATAGAAATGTGTAGTATTAATTTGAACTGTTTGTTAAAAATTTTGAAGTCATTCGCCTTTCAAAATTCTTCAATATGGCCATGCATTTCAAACCATAGAATGTCCTAGAAGAGGATTATGGACTCCAAAACAACATAAATGAAATAAGTATTGGATAAGAATCCTTTGACAACTAAATAATTTGACTATTTTGACAATCTTTTCAAATCTTAAGAAAAAAGGAAAAAAGAAAAGAAAATAAATTATATATTGACATGTTTTCCTTAAAAATTGTTTTATTTTATTTTATATCAATTTGTATTCAAAATATCAATTAATGTTTCATCAAATTCTGTTCAACATACGGACCATTAATTATAAATTTTAAGTCATTTGATGAATTGGTAAAACTTCCATTAAATTTTAGGGAAAATTTTCTCCATGCCACCTCAAAACTTGAAAAATACCAAATTGCCACTCCAAAACTCAAAATTTCTTATTTGCCACCCTAAAATCATTGAAATTATGAAATTGCCCCAATTATACATTTAATATACATATTTAATTAAATTTATTATGAAAAGTGTTGTATAAAAAAATGTATTTTTATATTTCTCAAATTACCCTTCAAATAAAAGAATAAAATTACGAAATTGAGCCCCCAGTCCCTTCCCTTCATCCCTTTGCCTCTCTCTCTCGTCACTCCTCACCCTCCCATCTCTCGGTGGCCTCGGTACCCCTTCCCTCATCCTCCCATCTCTCCTTCCCTCCTCTTCTCTCCTAAGGTCTCTCCCTTTTTCCCTCCCCTCTCTACATCTCTCCGTTCGATCACATTTTCATTGTCTCGGCACAGTCGCCGAAGCATCTGATGTTGCTATTGTACCAGGCCGATAGGTTGTTCGAGAAGTCACCAGGTGAGATGAGTGGTGGTGGATTCAATTGCGGCTATTTTTGGGTCGGAATTTGAGAATAATTTGGGGGATTTAAAGAGTAGAACAGGGATGTTTTTTAGGGTTGCCATGAAGTTGAAGGACCAGACACATCAATTTGGAGTTGTTGTGGTTGTCACAAACCAGGTTATTTATTAGACTTCACATTTTTTATGTTTAAACTCAATTGAGCCTTCACTGAGCTCCACTTCTAATACTTGATGAAATTGCAATTTATTGTTGTGAGATGTAGATTGGCTTTTATCTATTTGACTGACAATACTGAACCTAACCGTAATAGTCAGCCTCTTTTGGTAAATTAATAGTTAGAAGGTTAATATGATGAGCAGAATCAATAAATATGAATTGTACACAGATATTTATTAAAGAACCATGTAAAAAAATAGGAATTATATATGGATGTTTTTTAAAATAACGGTGTAGAAAGCTTGATAGAGCTATACAGACCTTTATATAAAGAGCTGTGTAGAAATGCAGAAATTATACATGGTTTTATGTTTAAATAACAGTGTAGAAAGTCTTGAGAGAGCTACACGGACATTTAATAAAGAGCCGTGTAGAAATGTTATTTTAGGGTTTTGGTTATATAAAAAGTCTTCTCCTTTCAGCGCTATTTTGATCAATTAACACTCTCTTTCTCTGTTTTGAATGTTGATCTGATTTCTGCGCATAAGGAGGCCGGATCTAAGATCTTTGAAAGTGAGAAGTAAAGAAAACGCCTAAGGTCTCCATCATCAAATCTGAGAAAAACTGTTGAAGATCAGTACTAATGCTTCTGCTTAACGATGTTTGCACTTCAAAATTGTAAGATTTAAATTACTTTGCTATTTTATTTTGGATTTACAAATTCAGGATTGCTTGTATTTTTTAATTGCAAAACACGTAATGAATTATTAAGACTATTATTTGATATCAGAGCAATCATAAATTCATATAATATGCAATAATTTTTTTAACAAAATTGATTTTTAGTGGTTTGTATAAAAGTTATACAGATTCAATTAATTTTATGCATAAATATTTTCTTATAATTTTGAACGAAAATTTTAATTAAGAATTTTTATTCTCTATTATGTATGCACACATATGTTGATGAATATCATTTGGAGATGCAATATGTTGGAGATTTTTAATTAAGAAATATCATGTCATGGATCACATGCATACTCTTTTTTGATATGTTGAATCTAATACACCTTAGTTTGTGCGTAATTTCAATCCAAACTAGATCATAATTGACCATTTTGGCAATTTAAGCCCAAACTGAATTTTGACAATTTGAACCAATTTACTGAATTTTGGACCGTTGACAAGCTGGCACTTAGGTATCCCAGTGGGTGTACAGGTTGGCAGTCTTGGCCATCTGGCAGAACGGAGAAGTGATCGAGGTTGGCAGAACGGATAAATGAGAAACACGTACACACAAGTACATAACACACATATATTAATATTATTGCTGAATGCTGATCAAAGAAAGGTACAAATTTCTTTGATGTGACATGAAGAATTTCCCACGAAGGGGAACAACAACTTAAAATGGTGATCTCCCACCAAGAAAGAAAATAACAGAATGATCATTGACTGCATTCCAACTTTGACAGTTGTTAATTGAATGTCTTATTTTTTATTTTTGGAAATTTTTATAAAAGTTGTGAAGTGGTGAGCAAGACTCAAACTCTCAATTTTTGAATAGCCAATCTTAAATCTTTTTTTTTTCTCCTAACTGTACTACAGTCCCATTTCTTTAAATGTTATTTTATTATTAAATTTGCTATGCAAACCATTAAAATTCCTACTGGCACGGATTAAATAATACGTTATTTTATTATCGTATCCTTGGCTAAAGAAAAGGGATAGAAAAGGCAAAATGTACTTTAAGAAAAAAAAGGAGAGGTAAAAAAGGAGAATATATAATTTTAAAAAAGTTGAAAATAATTTTAAAATTATATACCGGGATGCTTAATAGATCCTAGGTTAATTGCTCATTCACAACAGCAATTAAAATAATATAGTCGAAGAGAGGTTTAAAATGTTTTTTTTTTCAGCGTGCCTTTAAGTTTCTATTTTCTAACAGCCAAAATTCTAAAAATTTATATGTCAAATAAAAACCGTAAGTAGCTAAGTTTAATGTAAATAATTTTTACTACATAAGAATAAAAATTATCTTTTTTTTATTTATGTATGTATGAATCAACAAGTCAAAATCAACATCTAGATCAATCATTTTTGTGAACTCTTTATAGTTTATACCAATCAAAACAAAAGTATATGTATATATATATATATATATAGAGAGAGAGAGAGAGAGAGAGAGTGGGGTTAAAATGCACCCTCCTTTTTGTGCTCCAAACGTGCACTCTCCTCTCGTTTCTTCATTTTTAAAATTCAAATAGTTGATTTGAATTTACCAACGTGTTCTACATATTAAAATGTGCTTGGAGACCAAATTTTACATTTTTTGGAAATTTTTTACTATTTTTTCAGAATTTTTGAAAATCATCACTGTGCTGAATTTTTTATTATTGTTAAGTTTAATAAAAATTCTGAAAAAATAGTAAAAAATTTCCAAAAAATGTAAAATTTGGTCTCCAAGCACATTTTAATATGTAGAACACGTTGGTAGATTCAAATCAACTATTTGAACTTTAAAAATGAAGAAACGAGAGAAGGGTGCATGTTTGGAGCACAAAAAAGAGGGTGCATTCTAACCCCACTCATATATATATATATATATATATATATATATATATATATAGGTAGATAGATAGATAGACTAATGTGCTTTTGGTAGTATATAGATCGAAATACACACGGTCAAAATTTGAAATTTTAAAATTCAAAAAGTCGATCTGAACCGTTCATCTTGTTCTCCATATTAATATGTGCTTGGAAACCAAATTTTACATTTTTCTGAATTTTTTTACAGTAATTTTCAAAGTGACTTAATAAATAATAAAAAAGTTTAGAAAAATGTGAAATTTGGTCTCCAAGCACATATTAATATGGAGAACAAGATGAACGGTTCAGATCAACTTTTTGAATTTTAAAATTTTAAATTTGGACCATGTGTATTTCAGCCCATATGCTACCGAAAGCATATTAGCCTATATATATATATATATATATATATAGAGTGACTAATATGCATTCGTAAGCACTTCGGCCAAAGTGCTTACCGTCCAAATTTGATTTTTCAAAATCCAAACAGTCGATCTGAACCGTTCATCTTGTTCTCCATATTAATATGTGCTTGGGGACCAAATTTTATATTTTTCTGAATTTTTTTACTATTTATTAAGTATTTTACAAAATTGTTGATCCAACGGTAGCTTAACAAAACAGTAAAATCAGCAGCTACCGTTGGATCAACAATTTTGTAAAATACTTAATAAATAGTAAAAAATTTTATAAAAATATAAAATTTGGTCCCCAAGCACATATTAATATGGAGAACAAGATGAACGGTTCAGATCAACCGTTTGGATTTTGAAAAATCAAATTTGGACCGTAAGCACTTCGGCCGAAGTGCTTACGAATGCATATTAGTCACTCTCTCTCTCTCTCTCTCTCTCTATATATATATATATATATATATATATATACATAGAGTAAGGCTTGGGTGCTATGAATAGCATATAGGGCCACCGTGCTACGGCTTAATATTCGGGTTTTCAAAATCCAAACAGTCGATCCGAACCATTCACCTTGTTCTCTATATTAATATGTGTTTGGAGATCAAATTTTACATTTTTTTAAAATATTTACTATTTTTTAAACTAGGTAGAAAATCACTTGATCAAAAAAATTCTGCACCATTCAGATATTTGATTTTCTACCTAGTTAAAAAAATAGTAACAAATTTCCAAAAAATGTAAAATTTGGTCTTCAAACACATATTAATATGGAGAATAAGATGAACGGTTCGGATTGACCGTTACGATTAAAAACTCGAATATTGAGCCGTAGCACCGTAGCCCTCTATGCTATCCATATGACCCAAGCCTTACTCTCTCTCTCTCTCTCTCTCTATATATATATATATATAGAGAGAGAGAGAGAGAGTTGGGTTACAGTGAGTTGCGAAGTAAAGTGACTATTTTACTTCACGCTAATATTTTGCAATTTTAAAGTTCAAAATATCGATCCGAACCGCTCAACATGATCTCCATATTGAAATGTGCTTGGAGACCAAATTTTACATTTTTTTGGAATTTGTTTACTATTTATTAAGCCAATTTGTAAATCACTGATCTAGCGGTCTAGAAATTTTTACTGTTCATCAGAATTTTCAGATTTTCAAAGTGGCTTAATAAATAGTAAAAAAATTACACAAAATGTAAAATTTAGTTTCCAAGTATATTTTAATATAGATTAAATATCTAACGGTTTGAATCGGCTATTTGAACTTTGAAAAAGAAGATATTGCGTGAAGTAAAAATATGTTTTACTTCACAACCCACCATAGCCTTACTCTCTCTCTATATATGTGTGTATAGAAAAATATTATATAATGATATCAAATAATTTTATTTCGATATTTGAATTTTAAATTACAAATTATTAAAAATGAATACATAAAAGAAATATAAAAAAATAACACTTAAATACTAATAAAAAATAATTGACTATAATTGTAAAACCAATCTCTACATTTGTGTATTCTAATTGGACTGGCAAACGAAAGTGGGATAAAAAAAATTGAAATGATTTTGTCACGAGAAATGAGAAGAACAAAATATTTTGGCGTGACATGAATAATTTCCGAGATACAAATCACCTAGTAAGGAAAACGACAACTCCCAAAAAAAAATGAAATAAAAAAAAAAGCGTGGATTGATTGCATTCAAACTTTGACATGAATATTTTTGATGTGACATGTATAATTTTGATTGCCTTCAAACTTTGACGGCTGTGCATTAATTGGATATCCTGTCTTACTATCAAATCAGCTATACTAAAATTTCCAGCTAGCCATGTAAGAAAAGTACATTATTTTAATCTCGAAAGAAGGTCTTTATTTTTTATATTTCCTCATATTTTTTTTTAAGGTTTAATAATAAAAAATGTAAAATTCGTATGTTAAGGTAAAACTACTTCAAGTGATTTTATGTAATTTTTTTAAAAGATTGTATACATAGTATCACTATTTAATTATAATTTTGTACAAATAAGTTGAAAAATCAACATAAAAAAACATTAATATCAAAAATTTTTATAATTTTTTGATACCAAATAAATAATTCATTATGTCATGATCTTTTATATATATACATAGACTTCAATTGCCGATAGCATATGACTTTTTTAGATGAGAAGACATCACCTAATTTTATATCGTAAGAGATCGATGCACACATGCTGCTCATTCTCTTTCTCTTTTGCTCTTGGAATATATTTCTAATTTTTTATTTTCTTCCAAAGTATGGCAATGCAAGATAAATAGAGGCTTTGGTCTTCGTTTCAAAAATCAACATTTAGTCCGGTGACAAAAAAACTGTGTGAGATCGTAGAATTGAAAAATTACTGAAAAATCTCTTGTAAATATATATTGGAATGTCAAATGGTTTGATCCCCATCTCTATTCCCAAATTTTCTTTCAGAAAAAAGTTGTGCAACGTCCGTAGATTTCCTGTGAAACAAGTCCATGACATGCTTTAGAGAATTAGTCAAAATGTCAACCCAGCTGGAATATTTGTGTCTAAAATTGAAAAGTAGCTAGGAGCCTAGGAGAGAATAATGGATTTGTGTCTAAAACAGCTGGATTTGCTTGCTGTAATCTACAAATAAAATTAGTTTTTGCAATTGTGAAACTAATTGGTTGTCTATGTATCCCCACCATATATTAATTATTTGGATAGAAAGTATTTATTTTAATTGTTTGGTATAGGGATTAAAAAGTAAAGTTGGCATGACCTATATTGCATGGATACGGATATATTATATCAAATACGATATGGATACGGCGATATGGCAATTTTCAAATATCTAGAATACGATACACCTATTATATATATTATTTTTTATTATTTTATATATTGTATTTAGATAATCTCAACCAAAATAAAATTTGTACAAAACAATAAAGGCTTAATCTAAGTATAGATTAAATACAATCCCCATGTTTGGTTGTGGCCTAAAGCTAAGGAGGCCTAAGTTGGTTATTCCAACTTAGGCTGGTCAAAATTATTCATGTTTGGTTGAGGCCTAAAGTTAAACCATAGCTTAAACTATTCCTTGTTTGGTTAGAGTTGATGAAGGACTAAAGTTTAAAAGTCTAAATTGGTTAATTATTTATAATAAGATACTAATTATATAATATTAATATATTAATAATAATTGTAATATATTATATATTATTACAAAATTTATTTAATATATTAACAATATAAATATAATTATATATTAATAATAAGATACTAATTATATGATATTAATATATTAATAACAACTATAATATATTGTAATATTATTATAATAATAATTATTTAATATATTAACAGTATAACATATTAATTATATAGTTACATATTAATAATAATTATGAATAAAAAAATATTAATTATATAATATTAATATATTATTATATTATTATATTATTATAATAATTATTTAATATATTAACAATATAGGGTATTAATTATATATTAATAATTATTATTAATAATAAGATACTAATTATATAATATTAATATATTATAATATCATTGTAATAATTATTTAATATATTAAAAATATAACATATTAATTATATAGTTATATATCGTTAATAAGATACTAATTACACAATATTAATATATTAACAATATAACATAATAATTATATAATTATTAATAAAAGGATATTAATTATAAAATATTATTATAATTATTATTTAATATATTAATAATATAAGATATTAATTATATACTAATAATAATTATTAACAATAATATACTAATTATACAAATAAAATATTATTATAATCATTCAAGTTAGGCCACGAGGTGGAATAAAAATTAAACCACCATGTGAGGTGGCTTAATTTAGGCCAGCCTAAATATCGGCTTATGCCATCTGAGGCCGGCTCATTTAAGGCACGTTTGGTGGAATAATGAGGCCTAAACTCCTTATTCCACCATTTAGGCCACAACCAAACATGGTGACTAGTGTTACTAGCATATATCACATATGATACTCTAGTGTGGTGGTAAAAGATTTGTTGCTTAATTGGGACTTTTCATGTTCGATTCACGCCCAACTTCAGAAAAAATAACTCATTTTCATATGCGCGGCTCATGGCGCGGTTCTATTCACAAGCACAGCTCATGGTGTGGGTGTATCCAGGTGTCTCCAGCAGTATCTAGCTGTATCTCTAACTTTCAACGAAGAGTATCGACAACTGTATCAGCTGAATAAGAATAAACCATGTGGGCCAATACTGCTGGTGTATCATATATGTATCGAGCCCGTATTGGAGCATACGGACCAAATTGAGTATCTGAGTTTAAACTCTTAATAAATCTCGCACTACAAAATTCATCAGGATCTCCAAACAAAAAATTTGACAATTTAACTTGGATAGATAGGTCCAAAAGTTGACAGTGTTCAGAGTTCAAAGTTTTTTCAGATGGTCTTATATAGGATAGATTAGTCTAAAATATTTGAAAAATGAATGCTAAAAAAGAATTCACTATTTTATTTTTCAATGTGTGGGCAGAACTAGAAAATAAAGATTGAAGGGGCTAAAAAAGTCAAATACAATGCAATTTCATTTTATAAAAAGAACTAAAAGGTATTAATACATATGAAAATTACAAAATTTAATAGACTAAAATATAAAATGTCAATTTATAACGGGTGCTTAGCTCCCTTTGCTCTCCACAGTGTTTCGCCATTACTAAGACGACATTTCAAAAGAATCAAGGCAACGAACAAATAAATGAGCATTGGATATATGGAGATATCATTTAAGTTTTCTATCTTAAAGCATGTTACATCGAACTAATTAAAATACATCAACAAAATAATTAAAATAAATTAAGAAAATATGTGTGGATCGGATATAATATGGAGATGTACGTATCATTTAAGTTCTCTATACTAAGTATCAGAAAAAAGCTAACATCATCCCTAAATTTATTTTAAGCTATATATATTTTTTATTGTTCAAATTAAATTAAGAAAATAATATAGATGACAATAATATTAATTATTTAGACTATGGACGATGAAATAGAAAAACTAGTACATACCAAAACAGAAATATCAATTAAACTCTTTATGCATTTGAGCAAGATTTTAAAAATTTATGGGATAACTTAATTAGCCACCTCCATTTCCTTTCTATATCCATCAAGTTCATACTTCATACTGGTATTTCAAAAATTACACACAGCACACACATCATTGGTTCATTATATCATACAACTCATCCAAATGCGGCTCTAACTCTGCCATCCAAGCAACCACCTCATCAACTTCATCTTTTGCACCTGGTGCTTCAGCTTCAAGCATTAAACCTCCATTTGCAATACAAACCTCCTCTTTAGATCGTCTTGCGTGTGGTTTTATTGGTTCCTTCCCAGTTAATTCTTGCACAACCAACATAAAATTTGCTGCATCCGTCTCTACAAACATAGTCTCGAACTCTATGAATGTCACCTTGACTTCCTTAACTTGCTCTCGAGAATTTGCACGCATGTTTAAGAGAGATAGAGAGAGGAGAATAGAGCAGGCGCTGTGAAGCTTTTCAAAAAGAGAGAGAGAGAGAATAGAGCAGTAACTTAGTGGAGGAGTTTAATTGGGATCAGTAAGCTCGTGTTTGTGAGATTTGCGATTATATATAGGGAGAGAGGAAGCGAGTTTTGAGCGGGGAGCTGGGAAGGGACTCCGAAAATAAGTGAAAATCATCCTCTGCAAGTGTTCTCACGTGACGAAAATAAAGAATCTGAGTTTTATGTTGCTTCCACTGTGAAACCGTTCCTGTTAAGAGACACTGGCAGACGGGTCCATTGAGATTTAATTTAATCAGTCAGTGACTTGTATTTAATTGGGTCGCTTATAATCATTTGTGGATTGGGGCTTGATTTTTTTCTAATCGGACAGTCCAAATCCAAACTCAAAAAAAAAAAAAATCTGAATTATTGAGTCTGAACTATAATATATGAATCAAAGATAATAAATTAGATTTTTATATATTTGTTAAAAATGATACACTATTTCTATATTCATACGTCTCATTTTAATAATTTATATGGATAAATTTTTTTTTATAAGAATAGTACATTATTTAATCTCCTTCCTTGACTAAAAAATGAAGGGATTAAAAAAAGGCAAAAGAGCATTTGAAAAGGTTCACATCCTTTATGTCGAAATTTTTTTTAGTTAGCACTCTAATAAATCAGAATTAAATAAACACCATCCAACTTCTCAAATTTGAGTTTTTACCGTACTATATATTCTTGTGTGAAAACTTGATAGTAGCTACCAAGATTCGTGAGGGGAAATTGAACTCTTGACCTTTAAATATAACAACTCTAAAATATTTTCCTAACCAATTGTGCTACCTCCCCTTTCTCTACCGTACTATATATTCTCACATTCTATTTTTTCCCACTAACAAGACTATCACTATTATCACATTAATTATTTCATTGAATCATATATATATGGCATAAAATTTTGACGGAAGACTTTACATGAACCAGCTATTATCCATAGAATTGTCATGGTAGTCACTTTAGGGTATGCTTTAGAACCTGTCGCACAGAGGAAGGGGATGGGAGACGAAGAGAGGGTAACACAGCTCATGTTATTCTGTCTACACCCCAAATTGGGGGATACGAATTTCGGAAGCTTTCAACGTAGAGTTACCCCTGTAACAGTAGCGTTTCCCCTTCCTCTCCTCTCCGATTTCTTCATTCTGGAGCGAGTAACCGTGGCAGGCAGCTCTAGTCTACCTTCGTCTCCCATTTCTTCCCTTTAATGAGAGGTTTACTCTCCGTTGTGGAGCATGCCCATAGAAAACATGACTTTTAAATCGAACCAGCTATTATTTTAATTTTTTCCACAAAGTATGGCAATGCATGAAAAATATATAAAGGCTTCGTCCGTCCTTCCCTAAATCAGGTGTGCAAAAGGATCGCATACGGATGGAGTATTTACTTTTACTTTTCAATATTATTATTTATGAAAAATATCAAAAAAAGAGGAAAAAAAAAGCGCTTGTGCAACTCGGAAGACAAACTTGTGGATATCCACCAATATATATATGGTCCTTCAAAATGGAAATGCCAAGATGTATTCTTAGTCAATGAAAAGTTCAATAATTTAAAATACGGTCATATATATTGTATGGACTATATTTCTCGTCGTACTCGTGTTACCAAAAATCGAGTGTGCAGAATCGAAACCCGCAACGCGAGAAAACAGGTCCAAGTGGGAATATGTGGGGTCCTTGATCCAGATTTGCTGGAGAAGATCCAAAGTTCCAAACGAACGATAGTCAAATTGAGGTAGCAAATAAAATAGCCCTCAGAACCAATATGGACTTTGTATCAAGTGGCTACGAAATTCCTATGCCACCAATACCCCACTACCAACAACTAATTGCTTAGTCTACTTTCTTAGGCTATATACACTAGTGAAAAAAGTAGAATCAGGATCGGTTATATACGTATATTAGTATCGGTTCACAATCGATTCTAATTAGGGCGATACAAATATCAAACAAATTTGTATCGATTTTACGACCGATCCTAATAATTACTATCTGGATCGGTTGTTACTAAGAACCGATTCATATAGGAATTATCAAGATCGGTTGTTAACTAAAAACCGATCTAGATAATAAGTCATTAAGATCAGTTCTTAACTAAGAACCGATCTAGATAATAAGTCATCAAGATCGGTTGTAATGTACAACCGATCTTGATATATATTTTTAAATTAGATTTTTTTTTAAATACCAAAAAAAATTATTTGGATCGATTTATATGTAAGAACCGATCCAGATTGTTACCTATCAGGATTGGTTCTTATATCAGAACCGATCCTGATAGTTATTTTTCCTTTTTTTTTTAAATGATATCAGAATCAGTTTCTTAGATAAGAACCGATCCTGATGCTTTATTGAAATTTTAAAAAAATATTTTTTATTAAATGGCCAGCTTCCATATTTATTTAGCTGGCCGAAATTTAATTTATCACAAATTCTAAATTGACCCAATAAAACACCTCCTAATTTAATTATCAATAAAACACATCCTAATTTAATTATCAATAAAACACATCCTAAATTAATTATATATCATATACATCCGAACTTATTACAAAAAAATCGAATAACACATCCTAAATTGTTGTATTTCATCTCGACTTTATCTCATTTAGCAAAATTTGGACCCACATTAGGCGAAATTCGGCCAAGCATTGTGCCGTATGTTTAGTGGGAATATCCTGCATTTTTATAATTTAGAAGAGTATATACAATTAAATTATGTATTTTATTGTATTTCAAGCAACAATGCTTATTTTTGGAAAATTTATAAATGTGTATATACCTTTAATTGCGGGAAGACATCAATGAATTCCTTTATTATGTCTTGCATGAGCAACATAGTATAATATGCACATTTCTAGCCGATTGGTTGTTGTGGGCACTATATAACAAGTTTAAAATATATATATATATATATATATATATTACAAGCATACAAATGGCTTATATGTATATTCACAAATGTGTGCAATAGAAACTATTACCTTGCAATCGGTACGAACTGTTAAGGAAGTACCCATTTCCCTCATGAAGACACTGTTGAAATATGAAGACATTAATTGGACAATCAGTAATAATGAGACATTTAAAATGATAATATAATAATAAGATCATTAGCATTCTAAACAGATGTAATTTTAGAAAGGCACTTACTCCTCGACAGTAGCACTGATCATTAGCATTCTTTTGCTCTTCTTATCTGAATCGTACACGTACAATGTACGTTCTCTTGGCATAAGCACGTCCAATATCCAATGATTTATGCATGTTAGATTTATAGCATGTCATATTCTATAATTTATCTGAATTGAAAGAAATATAATAAAATTACTATATATATAACACTAACATCTGGTGATAAGGTATGAATATCAATCTCTTGTCCTGAATTTCTTTTAGTGCTTTCCCTATGTATTGAAGAACACGTCCTTGGTCTTCATTCATCAGGGTGGCATTTGTTTGACTGGGATCCATGAAACCAACCTTCTCGTATGTTTTTCTGATTGGAACCAGACCTCCTACTCCTCTCACCCTCCCAGGATGTTCTGGATTTGAAATAGATTTTCCCATAACATTGTCGTATAGTTCGATGGCCAATAAGCCTTGTTTCAGAGCTACTTCTTGTTCTTCCTGAAATGACAACATGCATGTTATAACAAAAAAAATTTAAGTTGAATTTCAATGAATGATAATATCTAAATCCTCACAATTTTTTTGATGACCGGTACGTATTTCTCGGGATAAAAGCGTTCCTTGACCTCCTTATCGAGCTTTTGTCTTCCTAGTCTCCATGTGACGTGCCTATGCTCAATCGACAAATCAAGGACCTCTTCTGGTGCCAATGCACTTGTAGACCCCTGCGAAGACGGAACGCTAGATACTTTCTCCTCTGCAATTGCCTGCATAGCATCTCTAAGCCTACTCTGGAAGTTCTCACCATTATAACCTCCTGAGCCCAAGAAATGTGGATACTCGTTGTGGGCCTGATTCTTCTTTCCAATCTTGCTGGCAATCTGCAATGGCAAGAAAGAAACAATTGGTGTTGATTATAAAAAAAAAATTGAATTCTTAATTATAGATAAGAAATAAACATACATCAAATTCCTCCGTCTCTTGGTACTTGACAAAAAACTTCCCAGTCTTTTTCTTCAATATTTTGCTTGGCAAAATCGGGCGTTTGCCCCGCACGCCACAGTCTAGTCATCTCTATTCGCCACTTCCGATGAGTAGTAGCCATTTTCTGATAATGATAGTCCTTCATCTTTTGTTCATCCTTTATACCCCATTTCAGTTGCATGATAAATAGAAATCACATATTTAGAGTTAGTTAATATCAAATTAAAGTTTTTGAAATTAGTACAATGTTATTTACCTTCAATGTTTTTCATATTTTTAGCTTGTTCTCATTTGGAACATCTTTCCATCTACAGAAACTTAAAGACATTATTTCTCACCAATAAACCAAACTCCGTTGGAAAAGATGTTGTCTCTTTAATAACAATCGTCCTGTAAAACTTGTCAATGGCAAGCTTCTTACCTTTCTCGCTAAACTTCTCCTTAATTTGGTTAGGCCCTCTTCCTCGTTTCTTAACCGAGGTTGTCTCACTATCACCTTCCATATCTAAATTCAATACCGAAAATAATCTCACAAAATTAATCTCAGTTTGTAGTTGAATTAATCTCACAAAATAATTTCTAACAATTTCTAATAATTTGCAACACCATATATGTTCATATATAATTCTAACAATTTCTAACTATCACCTTTATGCTTCTTGTCTAACAATTTCTCACTATCATCTATAATGATACACACATTCACAATTATTTAAGCATATACAACACTACCAGAATTCTAGTTTGTACCATGGGTAGCTATAGCTTGTAACATGAGTATTTAAGGTCCATGTTAAAGAATTGGCATTTCTGATTCTGTATATCTTTTAACATGAGCTGTCTCATGCAACAGAGCACCCTTGTAACTGCTAAACGCTTGTCCATGTTATTGTCTCCTAACTACACATGTTAATAATATTGGGAGAGCATGCTCTCTCAGATAATGTATTTTATTGGATGCTCATGTTAATAGTAGATCCTATACCCATGAAAATAGTTAGGACATACTTTTTGCAAGAGTTCGCCCATGTTATTGTTTGAATGATGCTGTTTATATTATTTTATTATAGAGATCTATGTTAATACTAGACCAGCCACCCATGTTATTGTTTTATTGATTCTGATTATATTATTTTATTCTAGGGTCCATGTTAATACTGGACCAGCCACCCATGTTATTAATCTGAATTGTTGGGTCAGACTTTTTGCAAGAGCTATGTCCCATGTTATTGTTTCACTAACTCTGTTTATATTATTTTATTCTAGGGTCCATGTTAATACTTAACCAAAAACCCATGTTAATAATTTTGACTTCCTTTTGTCATATTATTATTTCTCATTTTTCAAATCATTATTTCTCATTTTTTTAATCTTCTTTTTAACAGTGAATATAACTAAAAATAAGATATCCACGAATTATAATAGTATATAAAATAACTTTAGTTTTGAAACTTAAGCAATTGGGTTTTAGATAAAATTCACCTAAATTTTTGAGATACGCAATTAATTCACCAAATTGGAAAAAAAATATTACAATGATTATACCATCAAATATATATTCACCAAATTTTTTGAGATACGCTATTAACTCCCAAGAGCTTCAGTTATTTTAGCTAAATTCCACCCCCCGAGCTGCTCATTGAACAACTCGTTCACCTTCATTTCCCAGTGTTGTATACCAAATAACAAAAGGTATTGAAAATGTACCAGATTTGATCCATAGTATGGACCGATATGTGCCATGCATAGTACAATATTGTTCTGTACTATTCAGTTTTTTGCATCACTAGAAAGCTATTTCTTGAATGTGTATTTATTTAGCTGAATTTTGGCAATATTGATTATCGGGTTCACACATATTAAACCCGTAGCTAAAATATTTATCCGTGAATTAAATCCGATTAGATAAACCCATCAAGGAGTATGGTCCCCTCACCATCTCTGACACCTGCATGGGATATAAGAAATTTATTCATATGGTTTTTATGTTCAATTTTGCAACAGCAACCCAGCAGACCATGATTTTTCTAACAACCTGATTTGTTATTTTCATACCGGACAAACTACTACATCAAAATTTTCATTCTTTTTATGGAAATGTGTATGAAAACCTGATCTACATGCATGATTTATTGTGGAATTTTTGGAGATACAAAAATCTGACTGGTCAAGTGATTTCTAAAGTGCAAATTGAGGTACCAGCTTTCTACCTTGAAGCAAATAACAGAAAATAGATTTTTAAAAATTGAGATTCAAAAATAGCTAGAAAATAGTAGAAAAATCCTAAAAATGCAATGTTTAATATCAAAATACTTGGCATGATGTGTTTTATAACACTGCAAACTGGCATGGCCTGGTTCTGTCCCTAGCTATTTCAGATTTTCTGATTTGACTTCAGGGGCATTTTGGAGTCTGTTTGTTCCAGTCATGCCTCAGATCCATTTTCTTTGTTTTATTTGCTGGTCACCCATGCCTAATATGTAGTGTTGATGTTTGGACACTGTTTGAAAATGGGGCATGACTTGGTTCAGACATAAAGACTGTTTTAGGATCTGAACTTTCCATTTTCTTTACCAGCAAAGTAATAAATTTAGAATCAGTGGCTAGTTATCCATGGAGAACAAGTTCTCGTCAACTCTTAGTGTAACTTTATGCAATCTAGTTCAATTTTATATTAGAAAAAAAGGAAGGGGGAAGGGTGGTTACATCTTGGAGTCTATTTGTTTCACTCATGCCTCACATCCATACAATTTATTTCAGAATAACATACAAAGTTGGCAGATTGATCCAACTTATTTCACTCCGATGCTATATGGCTTACATCTCACCACAAACAAAAGGGTATAAGCTATTCTGGATGTCAATCTATTGCAAACCAACCTGGTATGACAATTAGGAAAATCTACATGTCACTTTACAAATTAAATCGATTATAATAGCATACTCTCTGTTAGTACATATCTAACAAAAATTATACAATTTCGTAACTTCCCTGATAACAGGTCAATTTCAAGTAAACCCCTGTATATTGAAATTCATTATATCATGCAACCTACAATAAGTTGTATAAATTGGACAGAGCCAAATACAAAATATTGTGTCCTTTCTCATTATAAAAGCACCCAGATCATAAATCTGTTGAACGGGTGATGTTTATCGTGTATCAAAATATAATCAATGTAATGGTGTATTGGTTTCATAACTAAAGCCCTGTGATTTTACTATACTGATTTTTTTTTAAATCGAACAAATCAGGGGACAATAATCACTGCCATATTTATTTAGCAATGGTAAGTCCAAAATCGGACAATCTTTTAGTTACAAATTTATATAGCACACCTTCCTATGGAAGTATTGATACTTGAATTATTTTCTTGGTATAACAATTAAGCATAACCTTAATTTTGATGAATTATTTTCTTGGTATAACAATTAAGCATAGCCTTAATTTTGACTTACATAAGATTGCTGGTGCCGTGGATGCTGGAGAGACGATCTCCAGCTTTGAGCTGGGTGCTGGTAACTCTATGTTTGTGTCTCATCGACCATGCGCATTCGCTGGATCCGAGCCTGGTGTGACCAAGGCATGCATGCCCCGCAAAGTCGCTGTGGCTTGCTTCTTTACCAAATGGCCTCTCACTAGTGCTTATAGCCTTTCTTGCCTGAAAATTTATTGTGCACTTATGTCAATTCATCGAACACCTTGTGTGCACATAATCATACAGTGGTATACAACTAAAAAAACTGAAAAAATAAACCTTGGCACTGTCAGACTCGATTGTGAGTTTGATCTGCCCATTTCAACCTTGGGAACGGTGGTTTCTTCGATCGCGGCGACCGATTAGAATCTGAAGTGGCGGAGGGAAAGAGGAGAAGAGTCGAGGAAAGAGAGAGAGGTATTAGAGGGAAACAAAATGTTGGGCGAATTAGGGGGAAACAAATTGTTTTAGAGGGAAACGAAATGTTTGGCAAATTAGAAGGAAACCAAATGGTTTTAGAGGGAAACGAAAAGGGGGCTGAGAAGAGAAAAATCCAGCTAAGGAGATGAATTTTCTAGAGAGGAATTTCTTTGGATGCGATGGGGTAACCAAAAAAATGGTGAAGTATAGATTTTAGCAGAGCAGTTTTAGCTTCAAAAAAATTGTTATATACATTGGACATTCTTAAATTATATAGGCCGTGTGCTGCTTAAAATCAAAACTGCTCTGTTAACAAAATCGTCCAAACTAAGACATCAGAACCAGTCATTTTTTATCAGACGACACGGAACTTGATATTTACTAATTAAATAGATATACAACAAATAACATGAAAATAATTCAAAAAAGAAAATTAAATTTTTTTTATATCTGCTATGATCAAATCATACTTAAAATGTAAATTTTTAAATAATTTCATCATTATTTGTCCCTTCAAATTTAGTAAATATTTGTGGACCGTTCATTTTCTCTTGCCATTTTGACGGTTGATTTGCAACGAAATCAATCCAAATCTATTTTAAAATGATCAAGGGAAAACATTGAACGTATGGAACATAAATATTTTGAAGTTTGATTATGATGGGGCTTCGATCCAACAGGAAGTGCTTATGGCCATACGATGCATCAATTTTCAATCAACTAGATGGATGGGTAAATAAAAATAATTTTTCGTCAAACTTTGGTGCAAGACAATAAATGCGGTGCTATTTAATTTCAACAGTTCCGATCAACTAACAGACGATATATTTCCGTGTGTCTTCATTTATTCACAATACAAGAGTTTATGTTTCATGTAACATTGAAACATAAACTCTTGTTTTGTGAGTTAATGAAGACAATGGAAAATATATCGTTCGTTAGTCGATCGGCACCGTTGAAATTAAAGAATATTGCATTTATTTTATTGTAGCAAAATTTGATGAAAATTTATCTTCATTTACCTATCCATCCAGTGGATAGAAAATTGAATCATCGAAGGGCCATAAACAATTCACGTCTGATCGAACCTTGGACACAATCAAACTTGAGAAATTTTATGTTATTTATGTTCAGAATTTTTTCTTGATCATTTCAAAACAAATTTGAAATTATTTCATCACAGATCGACCGTCGAAATGATTACAGAAAAATGTACGGTCTGTAAATATTTACTAAATTTAAATGGACAAACAATTATAAAATTATTTAAAAGTTATAAGTATGATTTGTTTATGGAAACTATAATTATTTAAAAGTTATAAGTATGATTTGTTCATGAAAACTATAATTATTTAAAAGTTATAAGTATGATTTGCCTAATTAAATTAACTTGCACACACCTAATTCATAAAAAAAATTGGATCACTTTAATTTTATTTTGACCTTAAAAGACTATTTTTTATAAAATTATCTTGACTTTCAAAAATTTTCACTTCTCTCCAAAATTAAAAAAAATATATTAAATTAAAATATATAATAAAACAAAACAACTAAAGAAAAAATAATGACAAGAAAATGAGAAATGAAACTGTTGGGGTTTTGACGGTTCAAACCCATTGATTTAGCTTAACAGCGGAAGTGTGTAAAACAAAAATTTTACGGTTAAGTTAAGCTAAAAATTAAACGAGGTATGTCAGGAAACCTTCCAAGGCGGTCCACCTTCAGTATTCCTTTGGCATCAAAACCTCATTTAATTTATTTACAGATCTACTCCATAATTGATTTTCTAAAGCATTAAATCTATTTACAAATTAAATAGATTAATATAACAATTTATACCTCAATTCCAAATCTCAGTTGGAATGCAGAATAAGCGAGAAGAGCTACACCAAGGAAGGAATCGACTCGTAGTATCACACGTGTGATACCTCTATCGGTTATCCACCAGGACTAACCGGAGAGCGGTTTATT